>PJEM01006106.1:0-117271 GCA_004023845.1 Helogale parvula
TTTTTTAAAAAATAGTTTATTATCAAATTGGTTTCCATATAACACCCAGTGCTCTTCCCCACAAGTGCCCTCCTCCATCACCACCACCTCTTTTCCCCCTCCCCCTCCCCGTTCAACCCTCAGTTCATTTTCAGCATTCAATAGTCTCTCAAGTTTTGCATCCCTCTCTCTCCCCAACTCTCTTTTCCTCTTCCCCTCCCCCTGGTCCTCCATTAGGTTTCTCCTGTTCTCCTGTTAGACCTATGAGTGCAAACATATGGTATCTGTTCTTCTCTGCCTGACTTATTTCACTTAGCGTGACACCCTGGAGGTCCATCCACTTTCCTACAAATGGAATGGCCATTCTGATTAAGTCACATATACTAAGGCACAGTGTTAGGAGTTGAAGGTAACAGACTGGAGCTGTTGCCCTGTGAGGAAGGCAGGGCAGCAGTTTTGGGATCATATTTGATGGCGTCCATGTCAGCATTCATAGAAAGATGAATTTAATCTGTTTAAAGTAAAAATTGGGAATACGTTATTTCTGCCATTTCCCCCAATTTTCATTTTAATATGAAGGTTTATTCCCCTGCCTGATATTCTCCAATGATTTTTAATTGCACATAAACTGATATGCAAATTCCTCACTCTGCCTCTAGGCTCTTTTTCATCTCTGGGCTATTTCCTCTGCTTGATACTCGCTCACTCTACACCCCCCCCCCCCCCCCCCCCCCCCCCCGTTCTATCTTTGCTACTTCTTTTCATTGTTGAGGTCTTGACTTTCAGAGGTTCCCACTCAAAGCCCTCCTTTTTTGTTTATGTTTATCACATTAAAAAATGTTGTTTTATCTATTGTGTTACCTTTTTTCCCTGTTGCCCCCAGGATTGTAGGTTGCATGTCTTGTTGATTAACTGACTAACTGAACAAATAAAGGAGAAAAAAGAGCGACCTATTTGCAGGCAGAGGGAACTGGGTGCATGGAGGTTAAGGGGTGTTTTGAGCCATGGATTAATGGCTTGTGTAAGAAGCAGAAGTGGGGACTCCACCGTGGCTCCGATGGGAACTGAGGGCAGGGCAGCCTGGTGCCTGGGCAGATGAAGGGGCAGAAATGTAGTCTGAGGAATCTGGAGGAACATGTTTTTCCACATGGTAGCAAAATAATCATATTTGTGTTTAAAAAGCTAACTCCCAAGAGGGCGGAAGATGTGTGACTGGTGAACAGTGTAGTCGTAGGGAGCCAGGTAGGAAGCTGCTTCAATAACTCAGGTGATTGATGTTAAAGGGTGGAACTCAGGGTGTTTTAGAGGAAATGAAGAGAAATCGGACCAAGGAAGATTTTTGAGATGTGGAATTGGTGGACATATTAAGCTATAGTCTACAAGAGAGGGTGAGGGAGACACACATGGCTTTGGGGTTCTGTCTACCTCAGGTCCCTGGATGGTTGTTATTATCCAAGGATGGGAAGAGAGGGTTGGATGTGATGAGTTTGGGTTGTATCTGGTGAAACTTGATGGATCAGCATTTTATTGCAAGGAGAGATGTTCAGTAATTATATATGTGTGGGTCTTCGGAGACAAAAACCTGAGCCCTGAGCAAGGAAGTGAACACTGAAGCAAGAAAGGAGGAGAAAGTCAAGGATGAAACTTAGGTAAGAGAAGGAAAAACACCATGCTTTTCCTAACTCTCTCACTGAATACTCTTCTTAGTCACTTTTGCTATATCTTTGTCACCCAGTGTGTTTTGAAGATTCCTCTTTCCTTAACATTTTAGATTCGATAGTTGCTTCACCACTCCTTTTTGTATATGGCTCGTGCTTGCTTTGATTTTTTTTTTTTTTAAATAACTCCTGCCTCCCTCCTACTGAACCATGTAAAATGCAGTGACGTGGAAATGAGCTTGCTCTCCATTTCACCTTCTTCGTTTGGTTCCCTCCCTCTGCTGTCAGGCTTCTGTGCGGTTACTCTTCCCACCTCTCAGAGGCAGCTCTGCTAGGGGCAGCCATTCCCATTCTCTCCCACCCCCAGCCAGTCCAATCTCAGCTCTTGAGACTGGGCCTCCCTGGCACCGTTATCTAAAAGAGACACACTGAGTCGCTTTTCGTTGCCGTAGGCTGCATTCATTTTCTCTGTAAAAAATTATCGCCGTCCAAAACATGGTGTTAGTGTTCACGGTCTGCCTCTGTCTCTGGGAAGTGAGCTCTGCGAGAGCAGTCACTCACGGGCTTTGCGTTGTTATGAGCTCTTTTTTGTGTTTCACTCGTGCCTTAATGTTTTCTCCTTCAGGAAACTTTCTCCTTAGATATCTTTTTGGATCATGCCCTCATTTTAATTATTCTTATTCTTGTTCTTATTCTTAAACTTTAGTTATTTGCTCACTTGACAGTGTACCAGACAAGTGTTTTCTCTCTATTCTATATCAAATAGACTGCACTGCCATTCTGATCAACATTTATAATCCTTTTTTTACTTAATAGCACTGACCTATTTTTTAATGTGTTTATTGTCTTTCTCTCGACATCAGAATGCAAATCCCTAAAGATGGACACATTGTTTTCTTTGAGACTATGTCCTTAGACATTAGAATGGCTCTTGGCACATAGAATGTACTCAGTTAATATTTGATGATTAAATGACAGAGTGTATAGAAATAGAGATGTCTCTTATGCCGGGTAATAGAGTAAGGCCTTTGGTCAGCCAATCTGGCCCTCTTCCTGCTGACAAAGCTTCTTTTTACTTGTGATCTATTTTTGATAACATCGGGCACACACGAGATGGATACTGGGGAGGATTCCCATCAAGGAGCAATACCTAAGAATATATAGAAACAGACCTAAGAATATGTAGTATAATAATGGGATGATTATTCTTGCTACTGAGATATTTGAATGCAACTGACCTGAACCCAGTTTCACCATTTATGGAAGTTCACAGCCCCTCTCCACATTTCTGTAAACACACAGGCTGGTGGGGGCCTTATGTTCCCCTGTCCTCTTCTACCTCTGGACCCTTAACTTCCTGTGTTCTAGCTCTGGGCTCCAGCACATTAATCCAGATATGAACTCAACTGTTTAAATTTCACAAAGTAAAAGTAAACTAGCCCTGTTCTAAGTCAGTTACTGTTCCTCCTTTCTGTTTCCCTTTCCTAACATTTGGTTAACTATTCTTTTATTAAAAACATTTTTGAGAGAGAGAAGGGCAGATGACAAGTGGGGGGAGGGGCAGAGAGAGAGAGGGAGACACAGAATTGGATGCAGGTTCCAGGCTCTGAGCTGTCAGCACAGAGCCTAACGCGGGGCTCGAATCCATAGATACTGAGATCATGACCTGAGCCAAAGTCGGTTGCTAAACCGACTGAGCCACCCAGGCGCCCCTGGTTAACCATTCCTAACTGCTGTTGTCTTTTTTCTTTTTTTTTTTTTAAATAGTTTATTGTCAAATTGGTTTCCATATAACACCCAGTGCTTTTCCCCTGTTGTCTCTTTTCTTAATTCTTTGTTCCTTGCACTTTTTCGTTTCCATCACTGTCATTTTGGTGGGACATTGGTAGGGGAACTCCATAAATATATGTATTAAAGGTGCCATTTTATTTATTTATATATCTATCTTGAATATAATTTATTGTTGGCTAACATACAGTGTACACAGTGTGCTCTTGGCTTCAGGAGTAGATTCCTGTGATTCATCACTTATATACAACACCCAGTGCTCATCCCAACAAGTGACCTCCTGAATGCCCATCACCCATTTTTCCCTCGCTCCCCGGCCCCCATCAACCCTTAGTTTGTTTTCTGTATTTAAATGTCTCTTACGGTTTGCCTTTCTCTCTGTAGGATGCCATTTTAGTTGGAAACTTCTTTCACCTGTAAGTCACCTTTAAAAGAGATAGTAATTTTCCAGATATTCTTATCTTCTCAAATACCTTCTTTTAATTAACTCGGATAATATCAAGGTTTCAGGCAGTTTGAAAGTGCCGATACATTATTTTATTTAGCTTTCTCTTTGTAGAATAGGAAGAATGCTAATATTTTTGTGTTTTTATTATGTGATATGGGTTTTGCATAGTTTCCTTCACTTAACAGTTCAAAGCAACTCTGTTAGGCAATTGTCCTATTACTCTTATTTTATAGAACAGAAAATGAGTATCAGAGAAGCAGATTTCTTTGCCTGCGATTGGAGAGTAAATAAGTAGCATATTTAAGTCTAAATCTTCTGATTCCCAAGTCCACACTCCTTCACTACATTCCATTCTTTTCTTAGAAATAAACTTGTTACCCTTTAAAGGTGAGTAATTATTTTATCAATTTGAATAGAGACTCATAAAAGTTATTCTAAGCAAAACAGATGTATTTAAGACTGAAAAGAAATGAAAAATTGTTATCCTTTGTGTTTTACCCTCTTTATTTAATGTGTAAGACCATTAATCTTGCTTTCTTGTTTCTATGGGCTTTAGTAATGAGTTTCTCTGTTCTACTGCAGTGTAGGCTGGTTTCCCAATATTTTATTTTGATTGTCTCTTGCTCATCCTATTAACAGGATGCTGCGAGATATCACAAAATTGCATAAAATTCTGAAAGCATGAAAGAGCTATGTGCCAATAAGCTCTTTGAGTTTATGGATAATATAGAAGCAAAATAGTTAACAAAGAATAAGTCAAATTTACTTTTATATGATGAAGTGGAAAACACTCTGAAACCAGAGTGCTTGTGAAAGGCAAAAGATTTAAATTAAGTCATAGAAAAAAATGACTTTGAATAAAATATATTAAAGCATATTTAAAATAAAAGCGCATTAATGTCAATATAAATTTAAAAATAGAATAGATCATTTCTGGGTGACTTTTGTTAATAACTTAGAGATCATGACACATGATATTCTGAATTTTTCCTGCTTATTAAATTGACTGATATTTGCTTATTACAGCTGTTATCCAAGTAAGAGTTTAAATACTATTATAAAAGCAAAACATTCCCACTATAATAAGAAAAAAATGAGGAAAACGAATGTCAAGTCCCATCATTTTTTAAATCCCCACTCCCTAGCCCCAAGGTACACATAGTATTTTGCTCTATACATTTTTATATATATCAAATATGCATATACTTGGTTTTCATATATATGTGTATGCTTATTGAAAGGCACTCATATGTCAACATGAAATTGTACTGTATATCATTTTCTGAAACTTCTCTCTTGTAGCATATGAAAAAATGTTTAAATTGAGATGAATATTGAAAACATTGAAAATGCACTTGATTGAACAAGACTATAACTTTCTTTAAAATGATTTTTAGTCTTAAAATTGCTCTGTAAGTCTAGAACAACATGTATTTAAAGGAAGCAAATTTTGAAATGATAAATGCACCACTCTGTTTATTGCAGCATTATTTACAACATCTAAGACATGGAAGTAAGTTAAGTGCCCACCGATAGATGACTGTCTAAAGAAGATATGATACACACACAGACACACACACACACACACACACACACTAGGATATCCCATAGACATAAGAAAGATGAGGTCTTGCCATATGCAACAGCATGGATGGAGCCAAAGGGTAATATGCTAAGAGAAATAAGTCAACTTGAGAAAGACAAATATCATATGATTTTACTCATATATGGAATCTAAAAAAAATGAATAAAAACAAAGAGCAGATTTAGAATGAATACAGAGAAAAAAACCTGATGTTTACTAGAGGAAAAGGAGATGGGAGAATGGGCAAAATGGGTGAAGGAGAGTGAGAGATAAAGCCTTCTAATTATAGACTGAATAAATCATGCGAATGAAAGGTGTAGGGAATTCACTCAATGATATAATAACATTGTGTGGTGACAGATGGCAGCGACCCTTGTGGTGACTATGGGATAACATAAAGAGATGCTGAGTCACTAGGTTTTATACCTGACACTAATGCGCTGTTGTACAACTATACTCAAATAAAAATATTAAAGAATATTTTAGACATTGTCTTGAATTTGAGTGAAAGAGGAGGTAAAAATATAAGTGATATGTGATCTTTTCTTTCTCATTATTAGATTTTTGGCATTAAAAATTATTATCAGATGATCAAAATACCTCGTATTTTCAAAATGGAGAAAATTGGGCTTAAACACAGTCTACATAAAAAAGGAATCATGGCTTTTGCTCATGACAAAACTTATTAGTTCAACAGAGTGCGAACCGAATGTGAAAGAATGCTAACATAAAATTAGATCACGTTTCTAGAAGGGGAATGTTGGGACCAAGGGAGGATGCTGTTTCCTGATCATCAGCCAGTGAGAAAACATGTCTCATAGAAATTGGTCTGTCCAGGCAGCCACCCTGTTTGATCAACACTGGCAATTAAGGCTTATGAAAAGGAGGGACGGCCTGATGGCATTATAACGCAAAATTGTGCCTGGTGAAGAATTGAAGGCATTTTATTTTGTTAAATAAGTTTTGTTAGTATGGCTGCAGGCAAAATAGGGACAATGGAATTGATACCAAAGCAAGTTTAAGCTCAGTTTAAAAGGGGAACAGGAAGATGCATTTATTAACTGCCTACCCTTAGGCAACATGAGAGATGTGGGATGCATGTTTGGTCAAGGTGGGAGTTTGAATGAGTTTTGAAAAAGGTGAATTAATCACCTTCAGATAACTGATTGGAAAAAAAAATTTAACTCCTTGTTTCACATCTCAGTGTAAAAAAAATGTAAAAAGGAAATGTAAAAGATGTCAAGCATTGATTGTCTGGTATGTTTCACCAGGTTGCTTCAGTTAGGTCTTTAAACGTCCTCAAAAAGGAAGCTTAAGCATTCATATTTTAAGAGATGGAATAGTGAGATATTCATATTTTCATAAGGATTCTTATGAAAAATTTTACTGTTTTACAAATTATGCTATAATATATATTCATGAAAAGTAGATATGATTAACAACCTCATTTTAGAGTCCTAGGAAAGCAATATTTCATTGTGAGACCTTGTTTTCCATGTTGCATGAGAATAACATTAATATAACACTAAATGCTCCAAAAAAAAAAAAAAAGCTTTATGTTATGATGTTCCAGCTTGGTTTTCTTTTCTTTCCTAAAGTAACATTTGCTTCAAAGCCGTATGTCATTACATGGGAATGGTTTAAACCTAGTCATGATCTGTCTTATTATCTTCGTGTACGTGCCTTATATCGGGCATATAGCCAAGTAATATTTAATAATTACAATTTACAAGAATTTCTACTTTTTATATCAGCCCCATCCAAAGAAGCTTAAGTACACAGGATTAAATCTTTGGAAGTGAAATAAATTAATAATTTGGTTGCGATGTTTCTGATTCCAGATGGTGATAGATGTTTTAAGTAAGACAAGATTACGTTCTTTGTTCTCATTTGTAACATCACCATTCCTATGTAGCGCCTAATGGTTTGAAGCATTTATCTCTTATCATTTCCCTCTATTCACATACTCCTTTATGTAGAAATCCTACTATACATAAGATTTTTTTATTGCTACTTCTCCATATTATTAAGTATTTTTTTGGAAAAATGATACTTGACAGCTATAGGTTACATACATATATTGATTTATTTCTCTGTTAAAATTCTATAATTGTTCAAGACTTTATCTACTTTTTCCTCTGGATCCCTTGACATACTAGTCATAGTTCTTTTAAAATCCCTGTCTGATAGTTCCAACGTCTCTACAGCCATTTCTAGTTTTGGTTTTGTTATGTATTTTACTTCTCGATGGTGGGTCATTTTTCCTTGCCCCCAGTTTTTCTCATGAACACAGAAAGGCAAGTACTGTGTGATTTCATTTATATATGGCATCTAAAATGATCAAACACATAGACACAGAGCGAAATAATGGTACCAAGGGCTGGTGGGAAGGAGAAATGCAGAGATGTTGGTCAAAGCATACAAACCATCAGATATGTAAAATAAATAAGTTTAGGAGATCTACCATACAATCAAGGATCTATGATTAAAATTTACTGAGAAAATATATGTTAAGTGCTCTTATCGCAAAAGGAACAAGCCCAGGTGGCAGAACGGAACTTTGGAAGATGATGGATATGCTTATGGCCTTGATAATGATGATGGTTTCGTAGATATAAACCAGTCCCCAAACACATCAGTTTTATACATTAAATATCTATAGCATTTTGTATGCAAACCATACCTCAACGAAGCAAGTTAAAAAAATAAAAATATGCATTTAAATGTGATTTTTTAAAGTTAATTTATTTATTTTGTGTGAGAGAGAGAGCGAGCAGGTGGAGAGAGAGGGCTAGAGAGAGAATCCCAAGCAGGCTCTGCACCATCAGCTCAGAGTCTGACACGGGGCTCGAACCCATAAGCTGTGAGATCATGATCTGAGCTGAAATCAAGAGTTGGATGCTTAACCAACTGAGCCACCCAGGCATCCTACTTAAATGTAACTTTTTAAGAAAAATTTATATTTTAAAATAGAAAGCTAAAATAATGGACATTTAAGAGTTACACATTGATTCAGGCAAAATATAATATCTCATTCTAATAAATGGGGAGTTTCACATTCCTAAGGGACAGTGGCATCATGGGCCACACAAGGAGCAGATGATAAATCTGTAAGTGGTGCTCACACCATGTGAGGCCAATCCTGGTGCTTTCACACTGCCATGCTCTCACAGCAATTTCATAGCTCTCTCACAATCTGGAGATTTGGTTTGTAATAGGGGATCTTTTTAAGGAGTTCATTAACTTTCATAACTTTTTCAGTCAAGTTGTTAAAATGGGTTGTTTTTTTTTTTCCTGGAAGAGACTGACTTGTTGAAAATATCTTCGCGAGTTATGATCTAATATTCCGTGTAATAGTGTCTTGTGGCGGGTGAGTTATGTTGAGTCATTGCACCTTGTATTTCCATCTGCTCCTTATCCCAGCACTACGGGAAGTAAAGAAAAGCTGGCTCATTCATTTACACATTTTTACCTTTACCATTTATGTTTTTATGATCTGGCAATTACAAACTCATCAAAGAGTGGTAATGAGGACACATAGATGGGGCAAGTGGGTGCTTACCTGTGTAGCTAAAGCCTGAATGACTTTCATAGGAAGGTATTTATTTGAAATTGCAAACTGGTTGTGGATAAAGCTTTAGAGTACACTAGTTTGAATAGAGAAAAATTAGTTCCAAGAAAAAAAGAACTTCTAAAAGAATCAAATAAAAATATAAAAGTTTAATGAAAAAAGGTTCGGGAAATCTGGGGGTCTGGAGGCACAAGAACAGAAATTGCTAGTGAAGGACAGACAGTGTGCACGGACTGGCTGGAGATGGGTGGGAGATTTTGATCATGAAATCCAGACTTCCTGGAGAGTGCAGCCAATGAAAAGAACACCAGTTTATATAATAGGCTCTCAACTTACAAAAATCCTTATGTTCTCAACTTGTTATACTGTGAAATATAATCTGATTTTAAAAATGTGAAATAATGAAAAATGAGAAGGCTCACACTGGGGTGATTACTATACACAGTAGATATATTGTTTGTATCCATAAATAATTTAATAAGAAAATGTGTGTGATGGATAATTTTATGTGTCAACTTGATGAGCCTCTGGTGTCCAGATGTCTGTTCAAAACCAGTCTGCTGTAAAAGTATTTTTTAGATGCAATTAACATTTATATCAGTAGACTTTGAATAAAGCAGGTTACCTCCACAATATGAGTGGACCTCACCCAGTGAGCTGAAGGCCTTACGAGAAATACTGAAGTTTCCTGAGGAAGAAGGAATTCTGCCTCCAGAATAGCTTAGGACACATGCCTGAGGCATCAGCTCTTTTCTGGATATCTAGCCTGTAGGCCTGCCCTGAAGAATTTAGAACCATCAGCCTCTGCAATGGCATAAGCCAATTCCTTAAAATAAATCTCTCCCTATGTATATCATCTATTGGTTGTTTCTCTGGAGAACTAGAAGTAATATGATGCAGATAACTTATTTTGAAACAATAGTAAAGTAATCCTATCATTGCTTACTTCCTTAAGGTAGTTTTACAGATATGCAACCAAATTAGTGATTTCCTATAGAAATGATTTGGGGTTTTTGGTAGCTATTCAAGTTATAACCAAAAATCATTAAAATTTAATGATGAGGGATTTGGGAGTTTAAGTTAGTTTTCATAATTTATTTTTGAATGCCAATAATTCTGTTATAGGTAATAAATTGTAATGCTTCCATTGATATTCTTGTGGAGATTTAAAATAAGCCCCCAAACTGAATTATAATGGCGATTAGATTTTCTTTTGTCACTTGAAACAAGGCCAAACTGCTTATTTACCTTTGTCCTCTGCAGAAGACTTCCAGTTTCTACATTGTGAGGCTGGCAGTGTTCCATAAGACGTGAAACTAATTCAGAACAATTAATGTAAAACACAGTCTTCACACAATGCAGATCTTAGTGGGATTCCTCTGCTTTTCATTTAAGTTCCACAGTGTTCATGATTGTCCTTGGAATTGGAGCTGAAAGCAACTTCTGGAATGTTTGAGAGAGAAATATAAATTGACGCAAAGAATATTGCCAGTGCCTTTTTATGGGACAGCCTAGTTAAACACGAGAGACATCATAGGGGTAGACAGAAATATTGTTTATTTTTCTTGCTTCCTTCTTTGTTAAAATTTTCATTTCTTGTCAGTATGAAATGTACCTTACATACTTTTGTCTATAACAGTGATGTTTAACATTTATTTATTTAAATTACTGTGTTTATTAGTTTCAGGTGTATGATACAGTGATTCAGCAGTCCTGTGCTCATCACAACAAGAGCAGTCTTTAATCCCCGTCACTTATTTAACCCTTTCCCTGATTGCCCTCTGCTCTGATAACTATTAGTTTGTTCTCTTAATTAAATCTGTTTCTTGATTTGTCTCCCTTTTTTACCGCTTTGCTTCTTTATCTCATTTTTTAAATTCCACATATGAGTGAAATTGTATGGTATTTGTCCTTCTCTGACTGACTTATTGCACTTAGCATTATGCACTCTAGCTCTATTCATGTCCTTGCAAATGACAAGATTTCATTCTTTTTGTAGCTGAGTAATATTCCATGGTGTGGGTGTGTGTATTTGCATGTATGTATACATATATATGTATGCATGCACTTCTTCTTTGTCCATTCATCTATCAGTGGACACTTGAGCTGTTTCCATTATTTGGCAATTGCAAATAATGCTGCTATAAGCATAGAGATGCATATACCTCTTTGAATTAGTCTTTTTGTATCCTTTGGGTAAATACCCAGTAGAGCAATTACTGGATTGTAGGGTAGTTCTATTTTCAACTTTTGGAGGAACCTCCACACTGTTTTCCAGAGCGGCGGCACCAGTTGGCATTCTCACCAGCAGTGCACGGGGGTTCCTTTTCTCCACATCCTCGCCAACACTTGGCTCTTGTGTTGTTGATGTTAGTCATTCTGGTTTTGATTTGTGTTTCCCTGATGATGAGTGATGTTGAGCATCTTTTCATGTGTCTGTTGGCCATCTGGATGTCTTTTTTTGGAGAAATGTCTGTTCATGTCTTCTGCTCATTTTTAAATTGGATGATTTGTTTTTTGGGTGTTGAGCTGTATAAGTTCTTTATTTTAGATAATAATCCTTTACCAGATATGCCATTTGCAAATATCTTCTCCTGTTCCATAGGTGGCCTTTTAATTTTGTGGATTGTTTTCTTTGCTGTACAGAAGCTTTTTATTTTGATGTAGTCCCAATTGTTCATTTTTGCTTTTGTTTCCTTTGCTTCAGGAGACCTATCTAGAAAAAAAGGTTTCTTTCTCTTTATTTTTTTGTGTCTTTATTTTTCTATATGGTTACAATTAGGTTTTTATATAACCTCTTCTGCATATAGCAACCTATATTAAATTGATGGTCATCTAAGTTTAACCCGTTATTTACTCATCTCCTCCCCACATTTTAGGTATACGTTGTCATATTTTACATCCTTTTATTTTGTGAGTTCCTTGAATGACTTTTAGAGAAATATTCATATTTACTGCATTTCTGTTTCCCACAATCATAGTGTCACTTTTCATCTCTGCTTTCCACTCAGAGTTCCCTTTACTATTTTTTGCAGGGCTGGTTTAGTGATCATAAACTCGTTTAGTTTTTGTTTGTCTGACAACGTCTTTGCCTCTTCTTCTATTCTGAATGACAATCTTGCTGAGTAGAATATTCTTAGCTACAGATTTTTCCCATTCCGCCATCTGAATAGATCATATGACTCTCTTCTGCTTTGGAAAGTTTCTGCTGAAAAATCCCCTGCTCGCCTTACGGGTTTTCCCTTGCATGTTACTGTCTTCTTTTGTTTTGCTGCTTTAAAATTGTTTTCTTTATCGCTGTATTTTGTCAATATAATTACAGCATGTCTTGAAGTGGATCCGCTTTTGATATTTATTTATTTACTTATTAGAGAGGGAGGGAGAGAGAGAGAGGAGGGGAGAAAGGATGTGGAGTCTGAAGCCGGACTTTAACTCACCTGAAGCAAGGCTTGAACTCATTCAAAGCAGGGCTTGAGCTTACCCAAAGTGGGGTGCAAGTTCACCCAACACAGAACTCGAGCTCACAAACTGTGAGATCATGACCTGAGCCAAGGTCAGATGTTTTACTGACTGGGCCACTCAGGCATTCCTGCTTTTGTTGATTTTAGTTTGGTAGGGGTTCTCTGTGATTCCTAGCTCTGGAAACCTCCAGGTTAAGGAGTTTTTCAGCTATTAGTTCTTCAAATAAGCTTTCTGCTCCCTTTCTCTCTCTTTTTCTTTTGGGACTTTTATAATATGAATGTTATTACATTTGATGGAGTCACTGAGTTCCCTAAGTTTGTTCTCATTTTACATAGTTCTTTTTTCTCTTTTGTTCAGTTTAATTACTTTTCATTACTCTCTCTTCCAGGTTATTAATTCATTCCTCTCTCCATTCTTTCCATTCTCTCCATTCCAGCCTGCTCTTCGTTCCATCAAGTGTGTTTTACATTTTGTTTATTGAACTGTTTATCTTGGCTATGTGATTAGTTATCTCTGTGTTAAGGTTCTCACTGATGTCTCCCATTCTTTTCTCAAGTCTGGTGAGTGTTCTTATGATCATTGCTTCAAATACTCCATCAGGCGTGTTACTTATATCTGTTTCACTTGGATCTCTGGCCATGGCCTTGCCCGTTTCTTTCATTTGGGATAAATTTCTCTGTTCTCATTTTGTGCATGTCTCTGTGCCCATTTCTCTGTGTTAGGAAAGTAGAAGAAATGCAAAGAGAAGAGCCCTGTAGTGCCCCGCAGTGTGGTGTCCTCTGAAACCTACGGCCTGGTCCCCAGCGTGTGCTGTGTGTGCTCTGCTGTTTCGTCCTGTCTGCTTTATCCTTCAGGCTACTCCTCTGTGAAGGATCTCTCTGCCTGTGTGGGCATTGTTAGGTCCTTGGCCTGAATATGGTGCATTTTAACTAGGTATATTTGTGAAATGAGACCTGCGACTACCAGTGCAGGAACCAAGGCTCGGCACAACTCCCGTGTTGGGAGTCACAGTGTCCGCACAGGTTTGGGCTGGTCTTTTGGGAGGGGAACCTGCTGTGCTGGGTCTGAGGTAAGTATGACCGAAAGAGGCGGTTTCAGCAGAGTGTGGAGCCAACGCTTAGTGTCCCTGCTCTGCTGGTTTCTGCAGGTGGCCCTGTGCTCCTGCTGAGGGACAGGGGGTGGAGATGACGCAGGCCAGTTCCTATTCCCCCGGCGGGTCTCTCTGTGAACTCTCTCTCTGAGATAAGGTTTAAGATGAGCAACTAACATCCCCACTGTGTGCCCAGGCCGTCTGCAGATGGCTGTTTCCATGCTGTATGTCTGTGGGCTCTTTGCCTGCTTTTTCTCAGAGAACAGTGCAGTGCCCTCTGGGCTCTATCCCAAGTTAGCCCACTGACCTTGAACCCTGCTGTTGGCCAGAAGGCATGAAATTCAGCCCCTCCTATTTTCTAAACCAGTTGCTATGGGGAGTCACTTTTGCTGTGTGTTCCTCTGTGTGTGAGTCTGTCTCTCTGTCTCCAGGGCTGTGGCACCCTCCCCACAGCAGTGGCCATAATCCATTTCTCTCCCAAACTGTGTCTCCACACTTCTTGTCTTCTTCCATGTGGCCCCTTCTCTACCTTTAGTTGTGGAGTTTGTTCTTGCAGAGTTCAGGTCAATTTCTGGGGTGTTTAGGATCATTTGATAGTTATCTTGTAGTTGTGGGACTGGCTGAGTCTGGGTCCTCCTCCTCCACCACCATCTTCCAACCTCTGATGTTTAACATTTTTTTAACGTTTTTATTTAAATTCCACTTAGCTAACATACAGAGCAATGTGAGTTTCAGGTGTACAATGTAGTGATTCAACACTTCCATAACACGCCTGGTGTGCATCACAACAACTGCACTTCTCAATCCGCGTCACCTCTTTCACCCATCCCTTCCCCACCTCCCTTATGGTAACCGTCAACGTGTTCCCTATAGGCTAGAGACTGTTTCTTGGTTTGTCTCTCTGTGATGTTTAACTTTTAAATATAGGTTTCCTCTATAGCCGTGCATTCTTTTGCTAATGAGATATCATCTTTTTGATCTAGAATAAAAGAAATGTAAAATAGGGATCACGTAGTTTAACAATTTAAGGGAAAATTAAAAATAAGGGCAGTCTGTGAACATAACAGAATCTGTAAAATGAAGAGTAAAAGGGATGAATGATTTCTCAGGTTCCTTGAAATTTATGTCCCCTCTCTAATGTCCACCATCTTTCCAGTGAGAAAACTGAGGCCCAGAGGGTTTATACCATGGTAGTCCTAGAGCTGGAATTAGAACCTCCACATCCTTGGACTCTTGGTTTAATACTTGGTCTCTGATGCCCAAAGATGAAATTTACACTAAAAACATGTTGTGGCGGGTGTGTTTCTTTATGTTACCATTCAATTTAGTATGGCATCATTTTATATTGTGGTCACAATTAATATGGAACCTCAAACTTTCATCTAAAAATTAAGATACTTAACAGTGAAATAAAAATAATTCGGATCACTCCAGGCCAATTTTTTAACACAAAGTAAATTTCTACTGCTCCCCACCAAACTGGAGTTTTAGAAAATGCTAAAAAAGACTAACTTATTTTTCAAAGAGAAATGCTATTAATTATCTTCTGCTCAAACACTAACTAAGGGCTTATTTTCTTCAGGTCATTATTCCTGCTTTCTGCTTTGCTTTATCCTGGGATAAACCAGGTACGAGTTAGTTCTTTGGGAGTTTACACATTGGGGAATCCACTGCTGTCCTGCCTAGTAAGGCTGAGGGTTACGCTCAGGTTTTCAAGGTGAAGCATGTATTCACCTTTTCCTGCAGGCATTTCTTACTATGGTATGTTACACTTAGGAAGAGTGAGATATATACGTGAATATTTGTTTCGTTAAATATCTGTTACCATTTTCTTAAGAAAATGTCAAAGCAATTGAAATTACATGCAAGTCCACTGCATTATTTACTTTGAAAAGAAGTCAGTCTTGTATTACTGATGAATAAATGTTATTCTATCACTGCTGTCAAATTCAGGTATGCAAATGTAGATATGGAAGTTGCTGTGGCATAGTTCATTGAGTGTCAGAAACATGTTTATTAATATTTCTGTACATAATTAATGTCCTCTTGATTTTGCAGCCTACTTTTCCTATGTACGGCTTGTTTCTGTATCCAGAAGAGCTGGATGTCATTTGCTTAGCAATAAAACAGTCGTTAGGTTTAGAGGATTTTACTTTTTTCTCTCAAAAATATTAATATTCCATCAGTGAAAATTCATTCTAGAGCAACTTGAATGATTTAGTAAAGATAATTGAGCAATCCATAAGAAACTTAAAAAATGTTGTTTGTGCGTGAATATTTTACATCTCTTAATGAATTTTAAATGTTATTTGGTACTAAATGTTGAAATCCATTGATGGTGTATACCGTTCTTTAGGTTATATATAACTTTGGGAGCTTATTAAATAATAATTGGCCATATTAAAGGCTAGCACCAGCTAAATGTATAATTCTGAAACCAGCTTGATCTCTGCCTTATTTCTTGAAACTGTGGTTATTATAGAACTGGAAACTTGAGAAATAGCATTATTATTTACCTTTTCTACATTATCTCTTTCTAAAAATCATCTGTGGCGTCTTTACTGAGATACAGGATCTCAGTAAAGTAAGGGGATTGGAGCGGTGGGGAAAGGACCAGTTGCATGCTTGTGCCCAGAAAGTCAGTTTTTCAGTTCGTGTTGTTTCAGTTTCTTTTCAGTGTGTGAACTACTTTGGATTTAATACAAATAAACTTTTGGGTCCAATTTTCACTTTGCTGCAATTACTGTAGTATATCCTAACAAGAATGTTGCACTTCTTAGAAGTTAACAAAATTGGGCCTTTAATCAGCAATTTAGGTCAGGGAAAGTAAACAATATCAGTGTATGGTTTACAATATATATTATACCAGAGAGACCTAAATTATCCTGGAGATCAGAAGAGTAACATTTAACATTTGTTCCCTATCCCTCAAGGTACAAAAGGTTAGAGTTATCCAACAAGAAGTAGGGTCTTCTGCAGGCAGGTGTTTAGCTGAGAAGAGGGATGGCAGTGGTAAAATGGGAGGGCGAGATAGCATGAAAAAGTATGGTCCTTCTAAAGTTTTTATTTAAAGCTTCAAAATTATATCCAAACTCACTCATTTGGAGGAGCTTCTGGTGTGGGGCCAGCACGAGAGAAGATTTTTATATGTACGTGAACCATACTGTTGCACCTTTTAAAACTGTACCTAAAATAGTCATTAGTTGTCCCAACGCCTATTACACTCTAGCATTCTGCTAGACATTGGGAAGAGAAGGATGAATTTGATGTGTTCTGACTTGAAGAGCTTGCTACTGGCAGAGAAGAACAGTGGCTAGACAAGGGGTAATCACAGTCGGGCACGATTTTGCTATAGCACGAATGCTGACTGGTCCATTGAAACAGAGAAGGCAATGCTTTTTTTCTTCCAAGATAAGGACAAAATGGGAATTGGAAGTGTAATATTGTCTATGAACTTGGTTAGAGGAAGCTAGATTCAAAGAATTAGAGCCCAGAAAGCTATATTTAAATTTTGCTTTTAACTTAGCTTTGTATGATTGACACGGAGTTTTGCCCTTGTAAAGGAACGTGTCAACGAAGACAAGTCTCTCTGTCAGGGGCTCTGACTCGCCATTTCCATAGCTGCTGTTTTTGCTTGATTTAGGCATTTTTAGAATAATGAATCCAAGCTGATTTTATTATTGCATTTTAGGTGTGAAATGTCAGTGTAATTAGTGTACACGGAGTGAAACTACTTTTTGGTTTACAGAATGAGACTGTTTTGCTTATCAATACAGAGCTTGCCAGACAGCTTAGACATTTAGTGTATTTATTTTATTTATACTTCTGCTTAAACATTGGGTTTCATGTTAGTTAAAATTACTTCTAAGGTTGCTTACCTTACTTTAAAAAATAACAGAATGTTGCATATATTATTTGATTTTTCTTACTTTTCTTAAATTTATCTCAAGGAGGATTATAAAGAATAGGAAGTAAAATCATGAAAAGCCCAAGTTTTGGAGTGATACCCAGACTTATACGGCAGCTGTCTTTTTATTTACTGTTTATTTATTTTTGAAGAGGGAGAGAGAGAGAAAGAACAAGCATGAGCCAGTGGAGGGGCAGAAAAGAGGGAAACACAGAATTTGAAGCAGGTTCTGAGTTCGACGCGGGGCTCGAACCCATAAACCCATAAACTGAGAGACCACACCTGAGCTGACGTCGGATGCTCAACCAACTGAGCCACCCAGGTGCCCCAATTTATAGCTTTGTGCTTTGAGAAAAATGTCTCTATTTTAGCTTTTGTTTTTTTTAACACAGAATATTTAAGAGTCTGTATCTCATAGGGTTGTTAATGGAGAATTAAGGCAAAATTTGCCATTGTGCCTATGAAAAATAGTCATGTAGTAAGTGCTTATTTTTAATAACAACAATAATACCATCATTGTTAGCCTGATAGAGAGAGAGAGAGATGATAGTGTTTGAAGATCTGAAAGATGTAGAGGATAGTTTTTGCTTGTGATAAAAAAAATACATTGTTTATTCTGATTTCTCCCTGCTCCCTCAAAGTAGTTAGTTAGTTGAGCTTCCAAGTGTCCTGGTGATTTTCCCTCGGGGACTTTGACTGTAGAATAAGATCCTGATTATTTCATTGTCTTCTCTTATGACCTCATGTGTCTGGGTCACTTCAGCTCCTGGTTCTCCAGTCTTGACCTAGGTCCTACTTTAAATGCCAAACCTGTTTCCCTCTTTTTCCTAGCTCCAGGTAGAGGCACTGATAAGGACCGTCAGGGGGATGCTGGGCCCTCTAGTTCCCAGGCGGCCTGAGCTTCACAGTAGCATTTCATTGAAAACAGTCTTTGCTCTTTCTTTTATGACAGGCAGACATTTTGGAGGTCACTGTATAGTTGCAGTCACTTTTTGTCAAACTTTCTAATTTTAACATACATGCAGAAGTTTGTCTGTTTTCCTTGCTTTGGTTTTCTGTGAAAAATCTAATTCAAACCTTTGCTTCTGTCCACTTAAAGGAATAGGGATTATAGTGTATAGTCATCTTTAGAGTCTGGCTTGCTGGAGGTGATCAAGAATTTTGTGAGCAGATTCGTATGGCTTGGTAATGTGAAATAGGCCAGAGTAGGACTATCGACACCAGAATCAAGAAATACTACAATTAGCTCCTGTTTTCCTCACCTAGAACTGACTAGTGTTGAGCCCCTGAAACTGGTATCCTAACGTTTTGGGCCAGGGTAGTAGTAGTAGATGCATAATATGCCTTCATCATTAAAAAAAGAAAAGTCCTATAAAAATCCTATAAGTTTTCCTTCTGTTAATTTCACCTTCAGTGTTTTCAGCCACTCCCATGGCAAAGAGCTGCTGTCTTCTTTTATATATCACGGGATAATAGACTGAGCACATATTGGCATTTGTGAAATCCAATACATTTAATTCCCCACAACCCAAAGCAGACCATGATTATCCTAGTCTCTATAGGATATGAGGCACCAAGGAGGAAGGTATTGGCTTATTTAGATCACTTTTCTTAAGTAAAAGTAAACCTTGCAACAAAGATTTAATTTATATGAAATTCCTTAAAGCTAATGTTTATAACCCCAAAGTAGGTCTGGTGCTTATTTCCATTAATTTATTATGTTAGCATAAAATCTTATTTTGAGAATAATGTTAAACAAAAACTCTCTGGTACAGTGGTATGGATAAGTCTCTCAGAGATTCTAGTTTGGTGGATTCTCTCTTTGTTTAAAAAAATTTTTTTTAATCTTTATTTATTTTTGAGAGAGAGAGCATGAGCAGGGGAAGGCAGAGAGAGCGAGAGAGAGCGAGAGAGAGAGAATCTAAAGCAGGCTCCAGGCTCTGAGCTGTCAGCACAGAGCCCAACATGGGGCTTGAACTTGTGAACTGTGAGCTCATGACCTGAGCCAAAGTTGGATGCCCAACCGACTGAGCCACCCAGGCACACTATGGTGGAATCTCTTTTTGAAAGTTGTTCTCTCTTACTATTGATGCTGAAGTCTCCAAATTGTCCACATTTAGGGAGATATTTTAGAACGTTTGCCTTCTGTTCTTCCATGACTATTGGCTCCAGCTGTGACGAATGCCCCTGGACGAAGAATGGTCCCACTGAGGTAGGCTACACTGTATCTTTGAGGCTTGATGATTTGATTTAGAGCCTAAATGTAACTGCAGCACATTGTACTCTAAGTCTCATTTTGTGGTATTGAAGTTTGCACAAAAATGATTTACAAATAGCGGTCCCTTGTTTTACTCTAAGACAGCTTGATACCTATTGAATAGCTACAGTTATTCCAGTGATTCCAAAACCTTGAAATGACTTTATAGAAGTCACCGTGAATAAAGCAAAGATCATAGCGTTTTTTTTTCCCCTAGAAAATTTCTGTGCTAACCTGGTGACTTTCTCGGATCTACTGGGGGGAAACTGGCTATTAGAAAAAAAATCCTGGTTCTCTCCTTTTAAAACTCACAAAGGCAAGGTTCTTGTTAATATAAAATGTTGAAAACTGTTACCCTAGGCTCCTTTAGGAACTCATCCTTGACTCTTGTGGAAAAAAAACAGAGGGAGGTGTGTCATTATTAGGCACAATTGCAAAATGTTAGATGACAGATGTCTTTATATTCAGTCCTTATTCAAAGCATAGCTGTGTTTATGTACTTCTCTTTCTCCTTATTCATTATACAAAGGCAGCAACTTGAATGGAAACTGCAGAGCATACTTGAAATAGGAGCGGGTTCGTGTGATTCAACTTTAGACGGTAAATACTTTGGATTAGACTTTTCCTTTCTGTTCAGTTTCACTGTATTTTGTCATTCAACTTGACACTTGCTGGTACTTTCGGGTTGGGGATGATCGCGGAAACACTTTGTTTCATTCTTTCCATGAGTGTGTTAGAAAGACTTTTGCACTCAGGCTGAATGTGTTACTCGCAGCAACAGGATTTTGTCACAAAAACATTTTTGTAGGGATCCAGCAAAGGGTGGTTTTCTAATTTATTCAAGCAGTTATTGAGCCTTTAATGATTTGGCATGGGAATTAGGCACGAGGTTGTAAGACACTCAATTAACTCCTCACTGGAAAAAGTAGAGAGGGGCAGATTAAGGAAAATGACACTTGAGTGAAGAGTTTACTATGATTTGGACAAAAATCCTGAATATTTATTTTATACACACTGTTATTAAGGCTCTGCCTGAGAACAATTAAATTGCAAATGGTCTCGAAAGGGTAATAATTAGGCATTTGTATAATCTGAATGCAGGAAGACGCTCCAAGATCAGCCAACCAAATGATTCTAAATGGCTACAAGTACCAGACAGACCTAAGGTCCAAAATAAATGAGCTGTGTGGCTAACTGCAGCCTCCATCTAGTGTCTTCTACTATATGCCTACATTTTTTTCTCAGAAAAATTTCTAATGACCAGAAACTTTTGAAAGTCTTTACTTTCCATGCAGCTTGGTATACTTATTTACATAAGTTTTTTTTGCCATTTGTTTTGAATGCCTTATGAGCCATTTTAGGCTTTGGTGAAGTTAGCAGGCAAGAAAAAAGAAATAATAAGATCGTTCCCATTATTAAAAGATGTATTGTCTAACATAGAACATAACATATTATATATGTGTGTGTGTATATACATATATATAATTAAGAAATCGCTGTGTGTGTGTGTGTGTGTGTGTACACAATTAAGAAATTACTAATGGAGAAAGAAATGAAAGAGTGTGGATCGTCAGAATAACTCCTATATTCTGGAAGACAGGAAATCTGGAGAACCCAGAGGTAGGTGGTTAGTGTGAATGGTGAGGATTTTGGAATTACGATTTGAGGCTTGGGAGCTGAGAAGAGAGCCGTGTCGGCAGATTCAAAAGCTACACATAGAGGAGCTACTCATGAGCTTACTTCAGCCAGATGAGCGTGGCCAGATGGTTTTTCCAAGACACCACCTCCCACAGCCTTCCTGTTTTTTTCGAATTTATTTCCGGTCATTTTCAAATAAGTATTTTAATCACTGGGCTGGAGAAGAGTAGTTGAAGGGCAGGAGTTGTCATTAATAGCTCCATTTTTATTTTCTCGTTGGTCAGCTTAGATTTTTGAATTAATCCTGCATAGTAATGTGTAATTAAAAGTGCCCTTAGCTCCCGTCTGTGAGCTAAGATTCAGGGAGCTGTGGATGGAAAGAAAGCAGTCTCAGCCTTTGACCTTGTGGAACAGACAGTCGTGGGGAAGACGGATATTGAATGGCTGTGAAGTGCGCCCTATGAGACGGCTTACTCACCAAATAGGAGCGGCATGAACGGGTGGCCGCCATGGTCAGCGGAGACCTCCCCAAGGAAGCAAAAGCTAAATAGGTCTATGAATGTGATCGAGTCACCTCCATAAGTCTTTCCCCAAGCACCTGCTCGGTAGAGTAGGTATGAACTTAGAGGCAGTTAGGGACTTGAATCATGTGTGTGATTCTGAAATCAGAGATTCAGAGCCCTCTAAAATGTACTCTTTCCAATTCTGAATCAGAGAGTTGACATCTGGACTAGTGCAGTTAATGAAAATGGGGTTGGGGGGGTATCTTAGAGGAAATAGTCTCCTTGCTTTATTATTTTTAATGAAATAAGAAGCAGCAGTTCTTTTCAGCTACTCCCCTGTGAGAATTTGCATTGAAGCACAACAATACAATTATTTTTTTGTGAAAAAGACGAGTCTGCCCCACTGGGAAGACATAGCGGCTCTTGTCCTGAAAGACCATTACAGATTATGTATTGTTCACCTAATGTTGGGCTACTTCATGATTATATATTATGATTTAAGTATAAATTAACTTTGGAAGAACAAAAAATAGTTTTCTGTTAAGTGAAGTGGAAAACCCAAAAGCAGGCATGTTCCTTTTCTCTCCCATTTTCTCTCCACCCCTGATCATTCATGGGACACTCCTGTGTGTCCACTGTCATACACGCCTATAATAATAAGCTTAGATTAATTGCACATTTATTTACCTTTTTACATATTTATATCTTTGCGTCTCATTGTGTATGCAAATGTTGACATGTTTAATTATTTTAATTAGTTTATTTATTCCTCAGCTTTCACATCTGTAAAATGGAGACAAAATTATTGAGTAACGAAGTGCTTTGAGCAGTGCTGGCATGCAGTTAGAATTCAGCATGTTAGCTGTTGCTATTATGGCAGTCCAGGATGAGAGAGCGGGATTGATTTTGTTCAACATCAGATTGCTAAAACTAAGGACTCTGTGTATTGGGATTAATTTTTGTTAGGGGAATACTGTGTCAGAAGGGAATTATTGAGGGGATTTGTAAATGATGTAACTCATCGCAGATTAGGGTAACGTTGGGAATCTGAAGAGTTGTGTCATCCTTAATTCCTCTAACCACCCTCCTTACTCCTATGTAATAAATTACTGAACGCTGGCATTTGAAATTCCTTAATTTCTGACAGTCCCATTTTTCCCTATGCCCTAGTCCAAGGCAGCACCACTATTTGGGTGGGTCATTGCTGTATCCTCTGGACTCTTCCAGCCATATTTGGCCCCATTATTCTTTGCAGTGTAGCCTGGATGCTTTGTACAAATGCAATTCTAAGTATGTTAAATCCACGTTAAAAAAAATGTTTATTTTGGGTGCCTGGGTGGCTCAGTTGGCCAAGCCTCTGACTTCGGCTCAGGTCATGATCTCATTCGTGGTCCATGAGTTTGAGCCCCGCATCAGGCTCTGTGCTGTCAGCTCAGAGTCTGGAGCCTGCTTCAGATTCTCTGTCTCCCTCCCCCATTTATGCTCTGTCTCTTTCTCTCAAAAATAAATGTTAAAAGAATTTAATTTTTTAAAATTTATTTGGAGAGAGACAGAGAGAATATGCACAAGTTGGAGGAGGAAGGGGCAGAGAGAGAGGAGAGAGAGAATCCCAGCGTGGAGCTCGACCTGACAAACTGGCAGATCATGAGCTGAGCTGAAACCAGGAGCTGGATACTCAATTGACTGAGCCACCCCGGTGCCCCCATTAAATCCACTTTTAAACCTATCGTATTTATATGCATTCACTGGCCTTCCATTACCTTTAAGAATAAATCCAACATTTTTTATACACCCTATAAAATTCTGTGAGATATTACAAACTATTTCTTACTTCTTAAACTTCATTTTTTATCTCTAACGTCTGCCATCCACTCTCAGTATCTCAAGATTATCATTTCTCATTCTCTAGGATTATTGCCTGTGCTTCCTACCTTCTGTCTGGAACTTTTTCCCATGATCCTCTGACATTGGTTACTTATGAGGTAGGGCTCAGTTTAAGCATCACCCTTTCATCTGAGAGCCCATTTCTGACATCCTAGATATGACTTATTCACTCTGCATTTTTACCCTAAAACCTAACTTTTATAAGACATATATGGATCCCACAAGCAGTCTCTGTTGTTAAGGCTTTAGCCAGAGCAGGCCCTGCTATCCTGTGTTGCATTAGGAAGACCCAGGAATACGTCATACAAATAATAATGTTTAGTTGCCTTTTCCTTTTGTCTACCAGCAGTGTGGGTATTCATTTAATACAGTTATGTTTATGCTTTCAAACTATGGAATAATGAGAATATTATATACCCACTAAATCATTTATTTGTTCATATATTTTATATTGATCATTTAAAATAATTATTATATTCTTATTGAGGGCCCAGTCCTTTGTGATACAGTAATTATCAAGATAGAGACATGACCTCTCTCTTCAGGAAGCTCACATTTTAATGGGAAGTAAGAGAGTAAAACAAATAGTGATGATAAGTAGACATACGTGAAATATCAGGGAAATGCAAGGGGGCTCTGGGTCTGCGTGACAAGGTAGAGTAGGAAGATCCCATCAAGAGGCCTGGGAATCAGCTCTTCAGAGTGAGGCTATTAGAATCAGAATGGAAATACTTACTCTGATATTTGCTTCCTCTGTGACTGTTGCAAAACTACTTGATCTCTAAGGTTCTGTATCTACATCTATAAAGTCGAGAGATTGGTATTTTCCTCAAGGCCTTGGTGTGGAAATAAAATGAGATAATTCATGTAAATCATAGAGGAAGCATGTGGAAAGTTCAAGAAATGTTAGCTGCTGATACTATTTTCTTGCATCTTCAGTCATGATTCAAATATGACTATTTCTACATATGATTACTTTTAAAGCATTTTAATGGCTTCATAATGTCATTATATAAGTTGGCTACTATTTATTTTTAAAATTTTCTGTTTACACATTTCCTCTTTTTTGTACAATTATAAAACATGCTTTGCTAAAATTTTTTCTATAGGATGTCACCAAAATGCTGCGGTAAGGACATTCAAAAATTATCCCTCCATCAAAGCAAGAAAACATTTAGCAAAAATTGTCAGAATCAGAATGTTCACAATTCTGGAAGCTAACCAATTGTTTGCAGCAGCCTGGGGAGCATTTACCCAAGGAAAGTTACTTAATATTGATAATATTGAGCTCTGTGGCATTTAGCTTTCCTTAGTCCCATCTCTTCCTCTCTAGTTCAGTGGGACCCTTGACAAATAACAGCCCGTCTTCCTGGTAATGAAGGTCACAGAACCAAGATAGAGCTCTTTCAAAGTCTCATTCTTAAAGAATTGTCATTATTTTGCTTTTTGGGTACTTCCTGGAAGACATCATTTGAAATGTTTGTCTTTGACCTGAAATTTACTGTCACAGTTCTGGAGCTTAGAAGTCCAAGATCAAGGTATCAGCAGAGTCGGTTCCTTTTAATGGCTGTGAGGGACGGATCTGTTCCAGGCTCTGTGCTTGGTTCGTATATGATTCTCTTCTCTCTCGAGTTTTCTTTGCAGCGTTTTCCCTGTGTAAGTCTGTGTCCAAATTTTGCTTCTTGTAAGTACACCAGTCAAATAGGACCACGATTCCCACACCGAACGACCTCACTTTAACGTGATTACCTCTTGCACTAGGAAGAAGGAACCTTATTTCCCATTGAATCTCCTATTTTGCTCACCGTTCTGGCTTTGGGCTACTTTTTCCTCTCTGAAGCATCCACTGACAGTTTGACCACCGTGGGGTCATGTGTGAGGTCAGTTGACCTAAATATGTCAACAGAGAGTTGGATGGGTGTCCCAAAGGGTAAATATGGGGCAGCAACACAGATGGAGAGCAACAACAACAAATAACCAAAAAATCTAAGAAATGAGGAGGTATAAGCTGTAATAATAAAAGATACAAACCTTAATGAAAAATCTCTGTACAGAGTGTGCTAAATGGTAGCAGCATACACATAGTACTAAGTTAAGATTAAAACTTAATAGAAATGAAGGTTAAAAAATAAAGAAAGAAAACTTAGTAGAAATAAAAACCAAGGTGTAGAGCCATTGTGTAATTCCAAGAACATAATGGAATTACTGGAAACATTTGCTTTCAAATCAGAAACGCGGCATTCCTGTCATGTATTACGTGCTCCAACTTAATGTTGACATGGAGACACTAATTCATACACTAAGACAACAAAAATTTGAACATGTATCATATTTTTTTCCTGGAAAAAAATGTTATATGAGGCTGAGTAACTGAAACCAAGGTAATTCTCTGTCCCTTGTTAAGTAATATTCGGCCTAAGCAAAAGTAACTTTGCTGTATGTTCTAGAAATACCTGCTCCTGGAAGAAAGGCTGAAATAGCCAAAGAGTTGAACTTATCAAAACTAATAGCCTACCCTGGAAGACTCGCTTCAAGATTTTTTCCTCTTGGGATCACCAGCCTGCGTAAACGCAGCCCACTCCCAACACTGTTCGACCTTGTAGGATCTTATGACCACCCAGACCAGGCCCGAGGATCCTATAAGTATCTGTTCTCTAGAGGCCACACATTGTATAATTCCATTTGTGGGAATTTTAGAGAAGAGGTGAATTTATAGTGATAGAAAATACTTTAATCTTTTACCAAGGTTTACCAAAGTTGGAAGGAAATGGGGAGTGGTTGCCAATGGATACATGCCGAGTTTCTTTTTGGGACAATAAAAAGGTTCTAAAATTGTTTATGGTGATGGTTATACAATTCTGTGAATACACTAAAAACCATTAAATTATAAATGGATGTATTGTATGGCATTCAGTAAAGCTGTTGTTATACATTAAAAAACATGTAAATAGATGGGCTTGGAAGGCTGAACAAAGATACTATACATTTGGGAAATTAATTTTTATTATTCATTTCTTTAACAACTGTTTACGGTGCCTGCTCATTTCGTGAACTATTGTAGATTCTGTGGGTGTAGTGATGAACGAGACAGTGAAATTCCCTGTAGTCATGTGGTCCATATGGCAGCAGATTACACATGCCTGATATTCATCCTCCAGAGTCTGTGCGAGATGCACAGAAAATAAAAAAAACAACCCCATTGAAACAATGACTACAATATTACACGTTATAGATTAAAAATCATAAGCTGATTGAATCAGAATTTATAACCGTATTTCTTTAAAATTTTTTTAAATGTTTATTTAATTTTGATAGACAGACTGTAAGCAGGGGAGAGGCAGAGAGAGAGGGAGACACAGAATCCGAAGCAGGCTCCTGGCTCCACACTGTCAGCACTGAGCCTGATGCGGGGCTTGAACTCATGAACTGTGAGATCATGACCTGAGCTGAAATCGGATGCTCAACCAACTGACCGACCTAGGAGCATCAGTAACTGTATTTCTGATCAGTGCATCTATTCTTGGATAGATGGATAAAGATTCAGATTGTTGTGTAATTTGGTATGTTGAATTTTATTGCACATGAAGTCTATCTCAATTTAAAAAATGTTAAAAAAATCACACACGTGCATACATGCACGCACACACACACACACACACACTCATATATCCATGCGTAAGTCTTGGCCCACATTTTCTGGTTGTTCAGTTGGAATGAATTTTTTAAAGGTTTTTTCATCTATAATGGGAAGTTACTTTCTGTATGTGAGTGCCTATAATCAAATCAGTGTTGTTACTATTAAAGCACATTGCTATTAAAGCTAATTCAAATGATGAAAATTTTATATACCTATTAATGAAACTTATGAATTGTATGTTAATAAACATGAATATTGGATTTTTTGCTATGTATTTTCATCCTTAAGTTCTCTATTTATGTAACTTACACATTTTATTTCTAACGTATGCAACTAATTTTCTTATCTTTAGATGGCACAAAAACTAAATTTGGGGGCTAGAAGTTTCTCTCGGTTATTTTCTCTCTGATAGTCTTAACTCATTCCTCCCTTTTGCATGGACTTTCAATTCTTCATTTATTATGAATTTTATTCTTAGATATATGAGTTCTGTGTCACAGTTGTATAGTATATTTCTAATCAATTATATTCTAATGCCACAGTCTTTTAACTTATATTGTGCTTTGATGTCTGGTGGGAAAGTATTGCCACATTTCTTCCCCACCTTTTTAAGATATGTTTTCACCTATTTAGTCTTTAACATAAATGTTAGAATTGTATCATCAAGTTCCAAAGGAAAAATAAGAACAACCCCTCACTGGTAGTTGGATAAACTGATATATTTGTAATGGAGGAATTGAGCTTTGTAGATTTAATAAAATCCCACATTAAAATTAATGACAAATAATTATAATTGCACATCACTTAAAATTGCAATTATTCTATTTATTGTTTGTATTAATATTCTGAGTAGAATATCTAAATTAATAATGACGAGTAATGGAAATAAACACCTCTTATTTCTGATGTTAACAGACAAGATTCCAGTGTTTTACTTTTTTTTAGTAAATATTGTCAGTTTGCGACAGATTTTCTTTATTCTGTATTACCTTAGTTTATTATGAGATCTTATCATGAATAGCTGCTGAATATTATCAAATAACTTGATTTATTCCTTGAGTTCTAATAGAATCCATTAATATTATTAAATAACTTAATATTAAATCCTTCTTTGTTTTAAAGGATTGAACTTTATTTCATGTGGGGTTTATTTTTTGTCATTTTCCGAAACATTTTCCATCTATTATTCTTGGATGAGATTGGGTTTTATTCTCCTTTTTAATGCTATCTTTGTCCACTTACATATCAGAGTGAAAAATGCATTGGGATATAATGACAATTTCACTCATAGTATTGAAATAAAATAATCCAGGCTTCTCCTATCCTACACAGAACAAAAGAAAATGTGAAATCATAAAAAAGAGGCTCCCTTTAAAGAAGGACTTAGCTGTTTACTAAAAAAAACCTGTGAGACAAATCTCTTCTCTTAGACTCAGTTCTACTACAGAGTGGATTTCTGAAGTGATAATTAGCTATTGTGTCGGTATAATGTCAAAATCACATTGTTAGATTTATGTTTTCTGCTATGTTACTGTTTCTGCACCATAGCTGGCGTATGCACAGGACACTAACACAGTCAGTGTGGAGGGGTGACGAAGGAACACAGGACCTGAACCGTGTCTGTAGTCCTTCCTCACGGCGTCTGTCTTGGGAGTATTGACTACACAGTCATCCCTGATTCTGTACACATTTCCTTTGTCTCCATTCTTTATACCACCCTACATCCAGCTCCTTGCACTTCTGATACATTCTTATATTAAATGAAACATTTATTTGTTAAGAATGTAACGCCGTTTTAGCTATGTTTGTACATTGTATGGCTTTAATTTTTTTTTCGTCTTGTTACCAGTTGCATGTTTTTCTTACAGTCTTTCTTAATCTCGGTGCATGGTTTTGCACAGTATCAGGTTTATTGTTATGTGATAATAAAAATGCCTATTCTTTGGATACATATATACAATATGATAAATTTCCTCTGCGTATTGATAAAGGTGTTGAATTTATAACCATAGAAACTAAAGTGGCCTTGTTTAATTATTCAGATTGGAGTGGAGGTCTGAAAAGGTTTAAATTTAGTCCTTTCCTCTGCAGTAAGTGAGGATAATCTCCTTTGTTGTTGTTTAATTAATTGTAAAGAGATAAAGATTCTTTTCAAGTTATTTTACTACAGGGTCTGCACTTGCTCTCAAAAGCAAACTTCTGTGTTGCTATAGATATCAACACTTTTGAAATGTGAGTTAGGTGATTGCGTTAAGTCATAAAACAGCTAACATGGCAGAAAGCCAGAGTCCATAATTTGTATTGTCTTCACTGAAAATGAATTTGCTGGATATTTGTTTTCATACATTACTATAGCCTCAGTGTAATTCCTGGTATCTAAAATGTCAGTCTGATGTGTTACCTGTTCTTTATAGTAGTTTAAAAGTTTCTGGTAAAATTTGTTTAATTATTAATTTTGTTTTAGAGAGAAGGAACACAAGTTGGGGAGAGGGGCAGAGGGAAGGAATCTTAAGCAGGCTGCACACTCAGTGCAGAGCATGACATGGGGCTCGATTCCATGACTGTGGGACCATGACCTGAGCTAAAATCAAGAGTTAGACAATCAACCGATTGAGCCACCCAGACACCCTTCTGGTAGAATTGAAATAGACTGGTATATTTGGTATAATAGGCTTACATGTTCTTTGCACATTGGAAAATTTTACTTATAAAATCATTGGTTGATTGATTCTTTTAGAAATTCTGTCTTTTGTTAATGTTGGTAATTTTGTACATTTAATATTCTTTTTAATTAAAAGTTATTTTTTATTTATTTTGAAAGAGCGAACAAGTGAGTGAGGGAGGGCTGGAGAGAAAGAGGGAGAGAGAATCCTGTTGGGGCCCAGTAGGCAAAAATTACCCTCAAACAATATTTGGCCTCCTGGGCCGCACACGTGGCTTTTATTCATCCTGTCTGTGATTTTCTCATTGCTTTGTAAAGAGACATATACTTTTAGGCTTTGAATCAACTTGGTTGGGTCAGTGGCGCCAGCCCTCCCCTTACTTTGCTTTCTAGCTCTTTGTCTGCTGTTGGGAGTAAAACACAAGCCTCTGCCAAAAGATTTGCCTATTAAAGGATGAGCATCTTGCCCATGCATAACCGATGAGGGGCCTTAAGAAATGTAAATATCCTCATAGAAATCTGCAGGCTCATCTTCTGCTTGGAGCCAGACTATTATTAGGGAATCCCTCTCCTGCAATGACTTGATAATTCCTGATATTTACACCTGTCCTGTTAAACATGATCCTTTCCAGAGCATGTCTTCACTTCAAAGACCTTGAACTATGTAACAACTAAAGAAATGATGTAATCACCCATGGTATAGAAGACCCTGGCCATCTAAGTAAAACGTGGCTTTTCCACCATGCCCGTTGTCTGTCTTGTCTGTCGTTGGCTGTCTTCTTTCTTATAGATATCGCGCCGACACCAACCCCCTACTCGGGACCTATCGACTGGGGTGCTTGGGCTGGTCCCCCGCAGAATCCCAAGCAGGCTCCATGCTTGGTGCAGCGTGCAACATGGGCCCAGTCCCATGATTCACTGGGAGATCATGATCTGAGCTGATATCAAGAGTTGGATGCTTAACCAACTGAGCCACCCAGCTGCCTCTACGTTTAATATTCTGAAGTTGAAGTTTTTATTTCTTCTTAGACTCAATATTTTTAAAGGTTTTTTTTTTCCAACTCTCCAACTACTTTGATTTTCTTGAAGACATTATGGTTATATTCTAGTTATCTTGTATCACAGTCAGATTTCAGTATTCTTATGTCATTTGCATCTAGAGAATTGCATCTTTGGTTTTCTCCCTGCATTTTGGTGCTTTTGTTTTAGATATTTGGATGGTTTCTTTTTCAGCACCATACTAGTAATCTATTACTGCAAAAAAATAGAAGAAAAAACAAAAAAAGTTTATTATATTACACAGTTTCTGACATGGCTTTTCTGGGTATTTCTGGCTCATGGTATCTCAGGAGGTTGCAGTCCAGACGTGGACCTGGGTTGCAGTCTTGGCTGGGGCTGGAGAGTCTGCATCTAAGAAGACTCACTCATGGGATTATTGGGAGCAGACCCCCATTTCTGGTTGGTTCGACACAGGTGGCCTCCGTGCTTCCCCTGGGCCGCACAGTAGGGCTAATCACAACGTGGTGCTAACTTACCCCAGAGCGAGCTGGGAGGAAATACTTGTGTCGTTTATGGCCTAGTTTCCCAAGTTGGACACCATCACTGCTGCTTTATTCTGTTCATTAGAAGTGAGTCACTAAGTTTAAAACACATTCAAAGGAGAAGTAATTGGGTTCCACCTTTTGAAGGGAGGAATATTTCGAACTTTATGGACATATTTTAAAACTGCCTCAAGCAACTGAAAGTTTCATGTCTGTACATCCCTTTATTGTAGAGTTAACTTTTATCATTCTAAAATTTATGATTGCAAAAGGAACTTCTAGATCCAATTTAATGCTTTTGGAGTTGGACTCTGAACTTACTGCTGATAATTGCTTCATTTGATTGGTACATATTCACAAATCTTTTCATTTTTTAAGTTAATACATTGAAGACAGCTTTACAATTTCAATTAGTGAACCTATGTCTAAATTTGAGTAGGAAGAATTTATTTATATTTATTTTCATAAATGCATATCAGTAATTACCTTAAGTTGAGAGCAATTTAAAATAAATGTTTTGATGAATTCCATCAATACTATGGATATCTGAATGCTTAGAATTGATTCACAACTAAATTTTTGTTCCTTTTTTGCTTTAAAATAATAGGGATTATCTTCTTGGATATATTTATTCTATGTGTTCAGTTATTACTTGGATAATATTTTTAGGTTTGTACACTCGAAGTTTTTTTATTTAGCATACTTTGATATTAGCTTGCCTGCTAGTGTTTGGGTAATATTACTCTAGATTATTATTCCCTGAAACCTTTTGACTTAGCATACATCTCTATCATCTAGGAGGACATATTAAAATGGCCATGGCAATGAAACAATCAATTTTTCGATGAATAATGCAAACATTTTTCTCGCAGATCATTTAGGATAATGTCATGATCTCAGTAAACTGAAAACTAATATATCTATTATATCTTCCTAGCTACAGATCTATAGTGGAAGAAAATAGCTGTTTTATATTTACTTTTGAAAGCGCTATGTAAATAAATGGTCCAACAGAAATGATATATCATAGAAAGCAATATAGAAACTGAAATTTTGATGTCCTCAAATGGCTCTAAGTCAAATTTATGTCTAATTGAGTGTCAGAAACCAATATAATTGTGCATTATTGAGTAAACAGAAAGCTAGATTCAAATTAACATTAGATATGATGTTTGCAAAAATACTGTTGCATATAATAAGGCAGGCTCTAACTCAATTTCTATTAAGAAACTTAATAATTTTATAATTAGCAATTTTGATACGACTGAGAAATTCAAAAAAATATATGCTGACTTTAGTCATGTGCTATTTAATTACTTTTTTTGGTAAAAGTTTTCTTTTCAATGCCAGATTATTGTTTACAAATGGTTCAGAGACATTAAAGAGGCTGTTCTTTCTATGTAGGCCAAGATGTTTGTTTTTTAGAAATATTTTTGCTTCCTTTCCATTAATCAAATAAAAGGCAGTTTGTGTGGATCAGTTGAAAAAAAATGTCCAGCAAAGAGACTGAACTAAGTGGACAGATGCCAAGTGAAGAAGGACCTTGTAAGCCATATGAAGTACTTTAGACTTTGACATAAAGGTGGTTGAAAGTCACTGAAAGTTTTTAATTAAGTGATCCACTTTACATTGAAAAAGGTTACCCTGTTTAGAATTAAGAAAGAATTGGAGTGGATAGAGTGGATTCAGGTAGAGAAAATTTGTAGGCTACTTTAACAATCATGGCAGCCAATGATCTTGGCATGGACTACAGTGAGGACAGTAAGAATGAAAGAAAGTGGAAAGTTCCAGTGATAAAAAGGAAGTAGATGGATATGTTTTGGATGTGTAAAACGGGAGGTGAAAGAATAAAATCCCAGGTTTCTACCTTGAGAACCTGGGTGAGTCTTTCTAAGAGAGAAAACTCTGGAGAAGTTTGGGGGAGGAGTAGAGGTGACACGTTCAACAGTGGAAAAAACCGAAACAAAACAGATACATCATGCAGCATCCAGCTAGAGGTAGTTAGGAGTTATTCATGTTGGTCTGAAATTCAAGATGGTATCCTGGATGGAAACAGGAGAAAATGTCTTAATGGTTTATGGAGTATTAAAGGATTTTAATTATTTCATATGAAGAAAAAATGTGCTTTTTTTTAATTTAGAAGAAACTAAAGAGGCAAAAAGGGAAAGAAAGGAAGAAATAACAAAATGTTGATACAATACAGGGTTTGGCATTTTAAGCATTTAAAGCATTCACCGTAGATGTTCCTGTTGATGGGGGTATGGTGAAATGGCATCTCCGCATCATTGCCATAGTTAGGGGATAGTGTGGCTTTGGACCAATGTCTTCATTTCTCTGAGATCTTGTTTTCTCATCTATGAAACGGGGCTAATAATTACATAATTGGTCATGTGAGAAATGCATGAAATACCTGAAGCTGGGCATTTTCAGTGGTGCTTGGTAAATGGTAAATAATCAGGAGATAGTAATTTTTGATGAGTGAGAATGATCTGTAAAATAAGTGGGTTGATAAGTGCCTTTGGGCTCTAAAGTGCTGTGGTTGTGTGAAGGGCATAAAATCTTTAGTGTTGGGAATCAGTATAAAGTGGAAAAGTGCTCAGAGTTGAAAAATTACTATTGTATATTTATTATCTAACTATCCATTGTATTTTTATGAGAACTATAAAAAGAACAGGGAAGACACCATCCTGATCTCTAATATCTTCCAGGGTAAGGCAGACAAGATAAAGAAAAGTTTCACAGAGCCTCCGTAAGGGAGATTGACAGAACTTAATTAGCATGTGTCATCAAAGAGACAATAATTATGAAAATACTTGGAATAGTTTAGGTCCATGGTATTTTAGGACCCGATGTGATAAATGAAACACAGATATACTAATTTTGGTAGGGGGATTAAAGAAAAATGGGTAATAAAATGGGAATAGCAAACAGTAGCCCCAAGAGTTCTAGGTTAACATATGGTAGAGTGAGACAGAACTCCATTTATTTTTGCTAATTCTGCAAAGACATGAAAAAGTAAAGTTTTTGAATTTTGAATTTGAATGGATTGGTGAAAATGTATTTGGTTCATTTTAATGGTATAATGAGAAATATTGTTCATGAAAAATATATGGTCAAATATATGATGTTTCTTTTAGGTGATACATATATTTTGATATGAAAGCTTTTTACACTGAGGCATGTTAAATATAAAATAGTTTACTTTTTTGTTTTTAAGAATTAAAAAAAATTTTAAATCCAAGTTAGTTAACATATAGTGTAATAATGATTTCTGGAATAGAATTTAGTGATTTATCACTTACATACAACACCATCCCAACAAGTGCCCTCCTTGTTAATGCCCATCCCCCATTTAGCCCATCCCCCGCCCCCAAACACCCTGCCAGCAACCCTGTTTGTCTTCTGTATTTAACAGTCTCTTATGGTTTGTCTCCCTCTCTGTTTTTATCTTATTTTTCCTTCCCTTTCCCTATGTTCATCTGTTTTGTTTCTTACATTCCACATAGTGTGAAATCATATATTTATCTTTCTCTGGCTGATTTTGCTTAGCATAATACATTCTAGTTTCATCCATGTTGTTGCAAATGGTAAGATTTCATTCTTTTTGATTGCTGAGTATTCTATTATATGTTTGTGTGTGTGTATATGTGTGTGTGTGTGTGTGTGTGTGTGTGTATCACATCTTCTTTATCCATTCAGTCAGTGGACATTTGGGCCCTTTCTATAGTTTGGCCACTGTCAATAGTGCTGCTATCAACATTGGGGTGCATGTACCCTTCTGAATCAGCATTTTTATATCCTTTGGATAAATACCTAGTAGTGGAATTGCTGGGTCATAAGTTAGTTCTACTTACAAAATTTTGAGGAACCTCCATACTGTTTTCCAGAGTGGCTGTGCCAGTTTGCATTCCCACTGGCAGTGCACGGGGGTTCCTCTTCTCCTCATCCTTGCCAACATCTGTTGTTGCTCGAGTTGTTAGTTTTAGGCATTCTGATAGGTGTGGGGGAGTGTTTCATTGTGGTTTTGATTTGTATTTTTCTGATGATGAGCAGTGTTGAGCATTTTTTTATGTGTCAGTTAGCTGTCTGGACGTCTTCTTTGGAAAAGTGCCTATTCATGTCTTTTGCCCATTTCTTCACTGGATTATTTGTTTTTTGGGTGTTGAGTTTGATAAGTTCTTTATAGATTTTGGATACTAACCCTTTATCTGATAGGTCATTTACAAATATCTTTTCCCATTCCGTTGGTTGCCTTTGTTGCTGATTGTTTCCTTTGCTGTCCAGAAGCTTTTTATCTCGACGAAGTCCCAGTAGTTCATTCTTGCTTCTGTTTCCCTTGCCTCCTGAGATATGTCAAGAAAGAAATTGTTGCAGACGAGGTTGTTGCCTGTTTCTCCCCTAGGATTTTGATGGCTTTCTGTCTTAACATTTAAGTCTTTAATTCATTTTGAGTTTATTTTTGTGTATGATGTAAGAAAGTGGTCCAGGTTCATTTTTCTGCAGGTCACTGCCTAGTTTTCCTAACACCATTTGCTGAAGAGACTGTCTTTTTTCCATTGGATATTCTTTCCTGCTGTGTCAAAGATTAGTTGACTATATGTTTATGCGTCCATTTCTTGGTTTTTTATTCTGATCCATTGATTTCTGTGTCTGCTTTTGTGCCGTACCATATTGTCTTGATGATTACAGCTTTGTAATACAGTTTGAAATCTGGAATTGTGATGCCTCTCCATTAGGTTTTCAACATTATTTTGGCTACCTGGGGTCTTTTCTGATTCTGTACAAATTTTAGGAGTCTTTGTTCTGGTTCTGTGAAGAATGTTGGTGTTATTTTGATAGGGATTGCATTGAATATGTAAAATGCTTTAGATAGTATTGACATTTTAACAATATTTGTTCTTCTAATCCATGAGCATGGCATGTTTTTCCATTTGTTGTGTTTTCTTCAATTCCTTTCATAAGCTTTCTATAGTTTTCAGGGTATAGATTTTTCACCTCTTTGGTTTATCCCTAGGTTTTCGGTGCAGTTGCAAATGGGATCAATTACTTGATTTCTCTTTCTGCTGCTTCATTATTGATGCATAGAAATTCAACTGATTTCTGTACATTGATTTTATATCCTGTGACTTTGCTGAACTCACCTTATCAGTTCTAGCAATTTTCTGGTGGAGTCTTCTGGGTTTTCTACATAGAGTATCATGTCATCTGTGAAAAGTGAAAGTTTGATTTCCTTCCTTCAAGTTTGGGTGTCTTTTATTCATGTGTGTTGTCTGATTGCTGAGGCTAGGCCTTCTAGTACTGTGTTAAATAACAGTGGTGAGAGTGCACATCCTTGTCGTATTCCTGACTTTAGGGGGAAAGCTCTCAGTTTTTCCCGAGGAGAATGATATTAGCTGTGAGTCTTTTGTGTATGGCTTTTATGATCTTGAGGTATGTTCCTTCTATCCCTACTTTCTTAAGCATTTTTATCAAGAAAGGATGCTGTGTTTTGTCAAATGCTTTTTTTAAGTATCTATTGAGAGGATCATGTGGTTCTTATTCTTTCTTTTGTTAATATGATGTATCACCTTGATTGACTTGCGGATATTGCAGCAGCCCAGCATTCCAGGAATAAAACCCACTTGATCATGGTGAATAATTCTTCTAATGTATTGTTGAATTCAGTTTGCTAGTATCTTGTTGAGAATTTTTACATCCATGTTCATCAGGGAAATTGGCTTATAGTTATTTTTAGTGGGGTCTTTGTTTGGTTTTGGAATCAAGGTAATGCTGGTCTTGTAGAATGAGTTTGGAAGTTTTCCTTCCATTTCTATTTTTTTGGAACAGCTTCAAAAGAGTAGCTGTTAACTCTTCTTTAAACGTCTGGTAGAATTCCCCTGGGAAGCTATCTGGCCCCTGGACTCTTGTTTGTTGGGAGATTTTTGATTATTGGTTCAATTTGATTCAATTTCTTTACTGGTTATGGGTCTGTTTAAATTTTCTCTTTCTTCCTGTTTCAGTTTTGGTAGTTTATATGTTTCTAGGAATTTGTCCATTTCTTCCAGCTTGCCCAATTTGTTGGCATATAATTGGTCATAAGTTTCTCTTATGATTGTATTTCTGTGGTGTTGGTTCTGATCTCTCCTCTTTCATTCGTGATTTTATTTACTTGAGTCCTTTCATTTTTCTTTTTGATCAGTCTAGGTAGGAGTTTATCCATTTTATTAATTCTTTCAAAGAACCAGCTCCTGGTTTCTCTGATCAAATACAAAGTAATTTAAATTTGAACACTCATTAATAAATATTAAGTATCTGTTCATATACTGATAAATATTTTAGGCTAAGAAACTAATCATAAAAGGTTAAAAAATACTAATAGACAAGAATCTTGATAAATCAAGTGAATTTAAGAATCTAGGGGCACCTGGGTGGCTCAGTTGGCTGAGTGCCTGACTTCGGCTTAGGTCATGATCTCATGGTTTGTGGGTTTCAGCCCCGCGTCAGGCTCTGTGCTGACAGCTCAGAGCCTGGAGCCTGTTTCCAATTCTGTGTGTCCTTCTCTCTCTGCCCCTCCTCTGCTCATGATCTGTCTCTCTGTCTCTCAAAAATAAATAAATGTTAAAAAAATTAAAAAGAAAAAGAATCTAATTTGTTTTGGGGCACCTGGGTGGCTCAGTCAGGTAAGCATCCAACTTTGGTTCAGGTCATGATCTCCTGGTTCATGGGTTCGAGCCCTGCATCAGGCTCTTTGCTGACAGCTCAGAGCCTGGAGCCTCCTTGGGATTTGGAGTCTTCCTCTCTCTCTACCCCTCCCCTGCTTGTACTGTCTCTCTCTGTCTCTCAAAACTGAATAACAGTGTTAAAAAATATAAAAAAAAAGATTCTAATTCATTTTTGTGCAAAGTCATTATTATTGTTCTAATCATTATGAACATGATTAAATATATTATCTTGCTATTATTTTTAATGATCAGTATTTCCATCTTAGAGATGAGGAGTGTCTCCAGAAGTATCTCAGTGGTTTAGGTGAGATTTTGCCCATGTCTTTGATTCTGTATTTTTTCCTAAATTGAACAACTTTTGAAAAGCTTAGTTTATGGCACTGTTGTGTGGGTGATAAACAGCTTTGTGGACAGCAGCTCTTTACAGCTTTAAATTATAAGGACTCTTTCATCACTTCTAGTACACACCTTTTCCTTAAAATATTTTATTATCTTACAAATCAGAATACATCTTAAAATTGATGTATTAGATAGCACATCATAGTTTAATTGGCAGAATTTTCCCTTTCTAAATAGAAAGCAAAATAATGTTGACTACTGTAGTTTTAGATTTGATCAAATATGGGGGCGCATGGGTGGCTCAGTTGGTTGAGCAACCTGGCTTCAGCTTAGGTCATGATCTCACGATTCGTGGGTTTGAGCCCCGCGTCAGACTCTGTGCTGACCGCTAACTCAGAGCCTGGAGCCTGCTTCTGATCCTCCCCTGCTCATGCCATCTCTCTCCCTTTCTCAAAAATAAATAAAACATTGGGAAAAAATATTTAGATTTGATCACATATGGCACCTCATTTGCATATTTAAGGGTAGATATATTGATTTGGGTAATACGTATGAGGGAAATGTGATAGTCTGGATCAGTCTGAGTACATGACTTTGAAATAGATAACAATTTTTCCTTGCATATTTCCTTTCATTCTTCTACATCTATGTTGCAAATTAAAGGTTCACTTCAGTTCAGCCATCATTATCTATCTGTTTCGTTTCTTTAAAGTGTAAGAAGACAGGTGTACACCTTGAGTCTTTAGAAGACAGAAATAGTCTATGCCCTAGTTAGTTTTACCAAAGTTTAATGAACATGTAAAACCCTTTCAGGCACAGTGTATAACATTTATCAACCCATCTCCGCCCCTTTAACAAAAACAATGCTTAGTAAATGCATCTAGAACGAACCCTACTTCGGCATGCACTGAGGGACGCAGTGAGTTTTCAGTCATCTAGTTCAAGCTGTGTGTGAGGTAATTGCTGCCAAAACCTCCAGAAAGTTTTCTGATATTTTATTTGTTTGTCTGTGAACTTGACTGATGAATATTTGCATTTTTTACTCTATTTTGTATGGCATTATTTTATATAAGACTTTAATACCATTTTAGAAGATTCAGAGTGAAATAAATATTTTGACATTTTCTTTCATTAAGTGAAAGTTATGAATTTGTAATGATGCAGTTTAGCAGTAATTATGTATTCTCATTAAAATAAAACTCTTAGGCAAACTGCAAGAGGAATTAAAAAACTCTCTTAATAGCTGCAGCTGGGACCAGTTTGGTTTTTAAGAAGAGTGAAATTAAGGAGTATTTATTTAATATAGCCAAAGAAATTAGGAATGAATGAAATAGTAAATGATGATGATGATATCATTTATTATAATAGAGATGTTATTGTTTTAAAACTTCAGATTTAAGTGGGGTTTGGAATTTGGGATTTCTTCAATATTCATTAAATTTCCCTCTGGCATCAAATTTAATACAACCTATTTCTTACTCCTGATTATCAGTCTCTTTACCACTACCTTTTGTCTGGTAAATAAATATTTAACTCTAACACTGGGCCTACTGCTTGTGCCTCAAACTTAGCAAAGACTAGAAAAGGAGAACTTTTTAATTTTTTTAAGGTGAATTTATTTACCTGCCAGGCAAGGAAACACACACATGAGTGTGTGCGCTTACACACTCTCTCTCTCTCTCTCTCTCTCTCTCTCACACACACACACACACACACACACACACACCCCTTCAGTGGAGATATTCACTAAATAATTTGCTAAAGGGGCAATGTTAGGGGATTTTATATGGCAGAATGTAGCATTTATGGTGAATGTGCTAATTAAAGATGGAGAGTTTGTTCTCCAGCTAGGACAAATGGATGTGCAAGTCTGCATGTAGTTGGCTAAAACACATCCTGTTGTTCAAAACAAGTCCATTTGTTTTATGGCCAAGAGCAAGTCTTAATTTTGACTGGTACATTTGGGTTACCGCAAGTTCGGAGCCTGTTTACAGCCTCAGGTTTTTGGTACCTGCCACTGTGAGGCACGGCCTTTGGTTTTCACCACGCTGCGTGGTGCTGAATTTACAACAAGCACATGCACATCCTTCTGTGCCTCCAAACAAGAAACAAATCACAACAAAGCTTTAGCCCACGTAGGCCCCTTTAAATTTGAGGGTATGATGACCAAGGAATGGACTCCGTCTTCCTTTCTTCTAGTACTTCCCTGTCTTTTATTATTACTATTATTTTTAATGTTTATTTATTTTTGAGAGAGAGTATGAGCAGGAGAGGGGCAGAGAGAGAGAGAGAGAGAGAGAGAGGGACAGAGGGACAGAGGATCTGAAGCAGGCTCTGTGCTGACAGCAGAGAGCCCAACGTAGTGTTCGAACTCATGAGCTATGAGATAATGACCTGAGCTGAATTCAGATGACCTGTCTTCAATTATTTTTTTAGTCAAACTTTAAATTTTGAGGTAACTGTAGATTCACACGCAGTTGTAAGAAATCATACAGCCAGACCCCATGACCCTGTACACACTTTCCCACAGTGGTGGCGTTTTACAAAGCTATAGTATACTATCACAACCAGGATTCTGACATTGATAAAGCCTAGATACAGAATGATTTATCATCCAATGATTCCTCATGTTGCCATTTTATAACCATAGCCACTTGCCTTTCACTATCGTTGACCTCCATTAACCACTAATCCGTTCTCCATTTTTATAATTTTGTCTCTTCAAGAGTGCCGTATAAATGGAATCTTATACTATATGACCTTTAGGGATTGGCTGCTCTTTTACTTGGTATAATTTACTTAGACCAAGTTGTTGTGTCACTGGTTTATCCATCACTGTTGCTGAGAAGCATTCCATGCTGTGGATTACCTTTGTTTTGCTGTGCAGTCATTGCAGAACATCTGGGTCGTTTCTAGTTTTTTCTATTAGGAATAAAGCTGCCATGAACATGTGTACAGATTTTTGGATAAACACAGTTTTCATTACTCTGAGATAAATACCTAGGAGTGCAATTGCTGGATCTTACGGTAATTGCCTGTTTAGTTGTATAAGAAACTTCAAAATTGTTTTTCAGAGTGGCTGTGCCATTTTACATTCCCACCAGCAATGTAGGAGTGATGCACTTTCTCTGTGTCCTTGCCAGCATTTTGTGTTATTACTACCTTTTATTTTAGCTGTTCTGATAGGTGTGTACTGATAACTCATTGTGGTTTCAATTTGCATTTCTTTTATGGCTAATGATGATGAACATCTTTTTCATGTTGCTCATTTCTCTGCCTCTTTAATATACACTAATTTACCTTTTCTGCTTACTCTCCCTTTCATCTATTATCTTGATCAGCAAATTTATAATTCAGCCCCCATCTATTTTGTGTCTACCTCTGCTTCCTGAGAAGCATAAAAGGGCTCAGTGTTGCCTCTGGGGTTGATGAGTTCTCACCCCGAGAGGCTGATGTCTAGCCCAGAGCTCCGTCTGCTGTGGGTGTCAGAACTGTCGGTTGTTGACGCAGAGAGTGCAGAATTTTCCTGACTCCAACACTCAGCTGAATGCTGCATTTAGGTTGTGAAGAAGCCCTGTTTGTACTCAGTATTGTACAGAGTCTTCCCGTTTAAACAGATTCTCCATTTGGTCTCCACAACAGCTTGAACAAGAATGTGGGGACAAGTAATGAGCTCAGGAAGAAGTGCACTGCGAGAAAAAGATGTTCTTAGAAGGCAAGTGTGAGATTCAAGGAGGCATTCCTGCCTAAACAGCCTGTTATGTTACCCCCGAGCAAGTTCTCAGCTCCTTCATTAGATGATGGATCCTTCAGGTGACTCTCAACTCCCCAAAAGATCACCAGAAAATCTAGGATGCAGGCAAGCCAAGTTAATTAGGTTCCCTGCAACAGGGGAGAACATTATTCTGGTATCTCAGAAGATGGCAGTCAGAGAGCATATTTTTAGGGTTTTAGGGTTAAAGTCCAAAGGCCCTGGACTAGCGAGCCTTAAGGTGGGCCTCGCAGGGTAGGAAACTAGGTGGAATTGACAGAGTTTTTACTCAGCCATAACTTTCGAATTGGGGAGCATCAAGATGTAAGGCTTCCCAAATAAGTCCTAACGAGCAAGCATGTTACTCCTGGTAGGTGACATGTTTGGTTGCTCATAGTCTATCGCTTGGGAGAAGGGAATTCCTGGAGCACATAGCTAGGTTATCTTGCTTTGTCTCAGTTAACTTGCAGACGGGAAACTATATCTGGTCCCAGCACGGCCATTATAGGGTAAGGGAACCATATTGTTTCGGTTCCCACTGCTTTAAATATGCATAAGTAAATTGCACCTGTGCCAGTTAGACTTGTTGATGTTGCCGCCTCTCAGTCCTCCCGTTGCCCGGCTTGTGATACTGGCTCGGGATCCTGTGAACATTCCTCCTTTGCCTGCAGCCATGATATTAAGCATTGTTAGCTGAAGGTGCCGAAGGGACGCTGGAGGAGTTTTTGTTGCTGGTTCCGGTGTGATGGCTCCTGGTGGCTGCAGGACCTCCAGTGACACTCGTCTCCAGCAAGTTTCAGTGACAACAGCACTGCTGGAAGCTTCGTGGAGAGCTTCTCTGGAGACCTGGAGGACAGCTTCTCAGTCACACCCAGTTCTGCTGGCCCCTGACAGGAAGTGTTCTTCCCAGCAGCCCCAGCTTCTAGCACCTCAGCAGACTTTGTCGCCATCAGAAGGCGGGAGCTGCTCCCTCCTAAGTGGGGTCTGGTTCTCAGTCCTGGGAGGAGCGGGTGGGGGGCCTCTTCCCAGACCTGTTCCTTTCTGGAGTGCTCTGTGAGTCCCATGTAAGCCGTCTCTGCATCCGTGAGAGCTCTCTTTACCCATTCGTAGTCCATCTTTGTCAGCACTTTGTGCTGAGCTCTTTCTGGTGGAGTTGCTATGTGGTTTTTCTTTCCGACTGGACCCTGGCTGATACAGAAAGGCTACTGGGTTGGTCTCAGGAGATACACCCACAAAGATGGGAATTTGGGATTGGTTTGGCCATGCTCTAGGATTTGAGCACAGTGCTGAGCCTGTTGCTAATGGAAAGTGGGATGCCAGGACTGTTGTTGTATGTGGTGGAATCACGGTAACCAAGTTATCCCCTGTGGTTGATGGTGACGAAGCGCCACGTGAAGCAAGGGCCTCAGAAGCCCACGCAGCTGCCATGTTTGAACATTGTGGTGGTAATGGTGGCCACGAGGACAAGGGTGTGGAACGAATTCTGTTAAGCACATGGGGTGCTTACAGAAAGAGACGATGAGCTCAGGGGCTTTAAACTCCCATCTAAAGTCATGGTCTAAGCGCCAGAGAACTGCATGACAGCCTTAATAATCTCTGGTTGATTATAGCACCAGGGCTGATACTGCTGAAATTAAATATAAAATTGCCTCATATGGGTTGCTGAATTTTAATGCTAATTAATTCACAGTCCTACCATGTTTCTCATTTCAAAGTGAGGGCATTACTTGGTAGAGAATAGAGTCCTTTGCTTGGAATGGGGAGATCTGATGTGGCCGCTGTACACTGACAGTCTTGAGCCGCAAGTCACTGTGAGCCTCCCTTACCAGTGATGGAGCTTGTCTACCTTTGTCCGAGAAGCGGGCCTTATCTTTGCTTGAAAATTTTGTGATAACCTCATCTGGGGTGGACGCTTTACAAGTGGATGCTCATTTTCTTTAAGACTCACTGCTCTTCCAGGCTCACCACAAGGGGTATGGCAGCGTGCTCCATGGGGGTACGTACGCACTGTGACCCAGGGTACATAGTTTACAGACAAAAAATGGGCAAGACTTTGCTCTTACATATCTTCAGAACTCTGGGGAACATGCATAAAAGTGGATCTGAACAGTGTCAGGCCAAAGAAGATGGAATATAACACTATGTAAATCTGAGTTCTTTGATACAGATGTACTTACTAAGGAGTTCAGCTTTAATGCTTAGCTTGGAAAACCACCGGTGATGCATGTATCACTTTAATGCTTAATGCTCTCTCCTTTGTATCCATTACAAAGCCTTCAGAATAGTCTTGCACATAGTGATTAAATAAGTATTTACTGAATCGACTCCAAAATTTTGGTTTCTGTCTCCTACAACCAAATATCTTATTAAAAGATAAAAGGAATAGTAGTAAGTAAATAATAGCAAATATACACTGCAAGTAATAAGGGTGAAAGAGAACAAAGCCAGCCAAAAATACCTGGTGTTGATTTATGGATCACTAAAAATGTAGAAAACAGTAACTATCCCATAAAAAGCCATACAACAATGTATACATACTCGCCTTCATGATTATATATGGAAAGTCTGTATCAAACATTTAGAAAAATGTTTATCAAACATTTAGGAAAAGAAAAAGAGATCAAAGGCAGAAATGTATTGTCTAGTTAGCATACGTGCTATGTTTGACTATTGCTTCTTACATTTCTTACTAGTTCCTATGTGTATAAGATGACTGGAGAAGTAAGCAGTTCTGCTCCTGGAAATAACCCAGAAACTTAAACATGTCCTGTGGATAGAATCAGACGTGTAAGAGCTCTGCTCCTGGACTCAAACTTGTGTCTCAGTTCATATTTTAAAATGAAGGACACAGAAGTGCCTGGGTGGCTCAGTTAGTTGAGCATCTGACTTCGGCTCAGGTCATGATCTCATGGCTTATGAATTTGAGCTCCATGTTGGACTCTGTGCTGACAGGAGCCTAGAGCCTGCTTCCGATTCTGTGTCTCCCTCTCTCTCTGCTCCTCCCCTGCTTGTGTTCTCTCTCTCTCTCTCTCTCTCTCAAAAATAAATAAACCTCAAAAAAATAAAATGAAGGACACATACTAGAAAAATTTGCTAGGAAACACATTATTATTCATCATAGAGGAAAGGCTGTTTCTCCATTTAACATAATAGCCTGTATTACCCTTTTATCTTGATATTATTTACGATAATGAATTATGTTTATGTTTAATGTTTATTGCCACACGACAGTAATAGCTAACAGTAATTCAGGTCCCAAGTTTTATCAAATCCTTGTTTCTAATTTTACTCTGGGCTAAAAATTGCAACTATTTTGAGTAACTTGGAAGTTTATGTAATTTCTATATTTAAGAAGCTGTAAATCACCCTGGTAGTCCCAGAGTGAGCAGACTAACACACACAAACAGATGCACATGCACAGATGTAGATTACCTGCTAACTAATGTCTAAACAAGGGAAAAATAATGTCATGATTTATGCTTTGCTGTTCTTTGAAATAGCATGTTAGCAAAGACACTAATGAAATGATTTTAGATTTCCTTAAGTTTTTTTGATGCTGGTGGATATTCCTTATCTCAGAGATCTTTCAGTGCTGATAATCTGTAAATCAGGATCGCGTATTTAGTTAAATGAACCTGTTAACACCTTCACAGAACTTGAAACAGTACTCTAACTTATAAAGGGAACAACTTAACTCCCATCCATTTTGTGTGGGACACATAAATACTTCTAAGAAATTGACTTAATAAGGAATACATGTATAGACACACTTTCTGACACATTTGTCAACAGGGGAGCGTGAACCTCGCAATCCTTATTTCTGTTGACAACACCAGCAGCCATCTTTGCCTCCCTGCCCTTGGCAGGTTGTTCATCCCCTTCCCTCTGACCCGTTCCCGCCTCAGCATTGCTGCTCGCCTACTCAGGACCTCATTAGAATTTTGGCGCAGTTCTCTCATCTTGACTAATGCTTAATGCCTCTGCAACTAGAGTTGGAGGTGAGCATTTTCCCTCCGGTTCTCCACACCCTCCCGACCCTCAACCTCAGCCAACTCCTCTTTGGGGTTTCCACAAAATTGCCTTATTATTGGCACCATGCCATCAAGGAATCTGGAAAGCCCCAAAAGGATGGATTTAAAAAGCATGTAGATGACTATACCCAGTGACTCGCTCTAATGTATTAATTGCCAACAGTTAAGACTGTGTCTTTAAATCAAGGGTCTTGCTGTGGTGATTTTTACCTCTGAGTGAATTCTCCGCTCCTCTCTCCCCACCTCCTGCTCCTATTTACCAATATCTTAGCAGTGACTTATATTCCTAGAAGAAGGTTCCCTTTTTAAGCCTCAATATATTGTATTAATTAAGTGTTAAGTGCTGGAACTCCTTAACCAGTGGATCTTGACCCATTGGTATTGCGTGTAGACGTAACAGGTGTGTTAACAGACCGATGAGTTCAGCCCTTGGGACAACACCGGCAGGGTCTGGTCACATCTGGGCACAAACCACCTGATCTCTTTACATCTGCATAAAAGGTTAGTCCTGTATTCTTTAGGAGGCTGATACTTTCTCCAGTTTCAAGCAGTATCCTTGGGATGTAGACAGATATGAATAATGTAGATAAAGACTTAGTGGTCTAAGAAAATAACTGGAAGACATGAATGCGTTTTAACGTATTTGCAGAGCAGTCTATGGAGTTCGTAACTCAGAGTAGCATGTGGCAGAATAAATCATCTGCTGACTCTTTCCTAATCTCTGCCTTCTTAATGGAATAGCAAGTTTGCTCACAGGTATCCCTGAGATATGGGTATAAATGGAGGTTAATTATATATTTAAATTTCTTTCCAGGTATCACATATGAACTTTTGCATTATAAAATTTTCAGGCAAAATGCTGCTTTTTGTTTAGTCTTTAAGTGATATATTGGTCTTCCCAATACATTGCCTTCAAGTTATACTGTAATGTAAATAAATTCAAATATTCACTTTTTAATTTTTTATTTTTATTTATTTATTTATTTATTTATTTTTAAAATAATTTATTGTCAAATTGGTTTCCCTACAACACCCAGTGCTCTTCCCCACAAGTGCCCTCCTCCATCACCACCACCTCTTTTCCCCCCTCCCCCTTTCCCTTCAACCCTCAGTTCATTTTCAGCATTCAATAGTCTCTCAAGTTTTGCATCCCTCTCTCTCCCCAACTCTCTTTCCCTCCTCCCCTCCCCCTGGTCCTCCATTAGGTTTCTTCTGTTTTCCCGTTGGACCTATGAGTGCAAACATACGGTTTCTGTCCTTCTCTGCCTGACTTATTTCGCTTAGCATGACACCCTCAAGGTCCATCCACTTTCCTACAAATGACCATATGTCATTCTTTCTCATTGCCATGTAATACTCCATTGTGTATAGATACCACATCTTCTTGATCCACTCATTAGGTGATGGACATTTAGGCTCTTTCCATGTTTTGGCTATTGTTGACATTGCTGCTATGAACATTGGGGTACATGTGCTCCTATGCATCAGCATTTCTGTATCTCTTGGGTAAATCCCTAGCAGTGCTATTGCTGGGTCATAAGGGAGTTCTATGGATAGTTTTTTGAGGAACCTCCACACTGTTTTCCAGAGCGGCTGCACCAGTTTACATTCCCACCAGCAGTGTAGGAGGGTGCCTGTCTCTCCACACCCTCGCCAGCATCTGTAGTCTCTTGATTTGTTCATTTTAGCCACTCTGACTGGCATGAGGTAGTATCTCAGTGTGGTTTTGATTTGTGTTTCCCTGATGATGAGTGATGTTGAGCATCGTTTCATGTGCCTGTAGGCCACCTGGATGTCCTCTTTGGAGAAGTGTCTGTTCATGTCTTCTGCCCATTTCTTCACTGGGTTATTTGTTTTGTAGGTGTGAAGTTTGGTGAGTTCCTTGTATATTTTTGATATTAGTCCTTTATCTGATATGTCATTTGCAACTATCTTTTCCCATTCTGTCGGTTGCCTATTAGTTTTTTTGATTGTTTCCTTTGCAGTGCAGAAGCTTTTTATCTTGATGAAGTCCCAAGAGTTCAGTTTTGCTTTCATTTCCCTTGCCTTTGGCGATGTGTCGAGTAGGAGATTGCTGAGGTGGAGGTCTAGGAGGTTTTTTCCTACTTTCTCCTTGATGGTTTTGATGGGTTCCTGTCTCTCATTCAGGTCCTTCAGCCATTTTGAGTTAATTTTTGTGTATGGTGTAAGAAAGTGGTCTAGTTTCATTCTTCTGCATGTTGCTGTCCAGTTCTCCCAGCACCAGCTGCTAAAGAGGCAGTCTTTTTTCCATCGTATACTCTTTCCTGCTTTGTCAAAGATTAATTGGCTGTACATTTGTGGGCCCAGTTCTGGGTTCTCTATTCTATTCCATTGGTCTATGTGTCTGTTTTTGTGCCAATACCATACTGTCTTGATGATGACAGCTTTGTAGTAGAGGTGAAAGTCTGGGATTGTGATGCCTCCCGGTTTGGTTTTCTTCTTCAGTATGACTTTGGCTATTCGGGGTCTTTTGTGGATTCATACAAATTTGAGGATAGTTTGTTCTAGTTTTGAGAAGAATGTTGGTGCAGTTTTGATGGGGATTGCATTGAATGTGTAGATTGCTTTGGGTAGTAATGACATTTTCACAATGTTTATTCTTCTGATTCATGAACAGGGAATATTTTTCCATTTCTTTGTGTCTTCTTCAATCTCTTTCATAAGTTTTCTATAGTTTCATCATATAGGTCTTTTACATCCTTCAAATATTCACTTTTTTAAATGTAATACTGAAAGGGAGTAAACTACTGATTTTTTTTTGTAGGTCATGTTTTTGACTTTTAAGTATTTATATTTTAATGAAAAATTGTGGTTCATTCTTCTTAAATAACATACAGTTGTTAGAGAAAGTTTGAATTGTTGCTTTTATCATAGAGCATGCTTTGAGATTCAAGTGGTAACAGGTGTTAGCCAGCTAATTGTTAGCAGCATAAACAGTAGGGAGACCTTATTCCATTATTACAGGAGGATAATTAAGTGGTGCCAGAATTATCAGGTAAGTCACTGATTTTCTCCCTGTATTCTTCTTTCTTTCTTTAATTCTTTTTTTTTTTTTTTTTAACGAGAGAGAAAGGGCATGAGTGGTGTGTTGGGAATGGGCAAGGGACAGAGATCCCACATAATTCCCGAGTTTATGACCTGAGTTGAAATCCAGTGTTGGAAGTTTCATTACATTTCATAATGTTAATTTTCTGAAAACTGATGGTATTTACCATGTATGCTCTGAAATTATTGGGGGCGATGATATTAAAATTGCTCTTGGAACTCTTTTTTAGACTGTGAACAACTAATTTGGTTGATATGTCAGAGATAGATATCTGTAGATGTAAACTACAATTAACCACCTAACTTCAGTGTAGTAACAATAAAGGAAGCGTAGGGCAGTGCTTAAAACTAGAAGCTTTGAATTCAGATCAACCTGAGTTTTAATTTTGTAACTAACTACTAACTAGCTGTGTGTCCTTGGGAAATTTACTGAGCCTTTCTGATTCTTAGTTTTCTCAACTGTAAAAAGGGGAATTATGTAAAATGTTACTCATAGAGATGCTATGAAGATTAATTTAATTAATTGAAATAGCATTATGTTTAAAACAGTACGTGCTCAATTAATGGCAGCTATTCCCATACTTTTATTGAGTAAGGGAAATTGAAGAAAATGTCAATGTTTTTATGCTTAGAAAGTGATAAATGTGGATTCAGTCTCCAATCATTCTAAATTTAGAGTCCATGTTCCCTGGATTTATTGTGTCTAATTCCTTGTAGTAACTTCACTAGCATTTTGTAAATATACAGACAGTTAATAAACATTACAGTTTCATCAATTGACTGATTATTTATAAGAGTCTTAGAATTTCTATATGTTTACCTTACTGTTTTTAAATTGTGACATTAATCCTGCTCTGAGTGTGTACTTAAAGCATATGTATGTCATAGAATTTTTTGAAAGGTAACTGTCAAAGTTATAATAAAAATTACTTTTCTAAAATTACAGTTGAAAGTTCCAGGAATATCTAACTTGAGAATCAAAGTGTTATTCTATATGATATTTAAGAGATGTCTTACAACAGTGTTTTGTATTTCTGAGACTAGAATACAGCTTTGCAAAGGACTTCTAAACTCATTGCCCATGTTTGAAAGTTGGCGGGCTCACTTCTGCTTTAGATACTTACGCTGGTCACATGAAGTTCTTAACCAGAATTATATAACGTTTGTTCAACTATTACCTTATCGGAAGAGGCACTAAATAAGTAGGGAAGTGGCTCAGGGAGCCAGTGATATTGACAAGAATCCTTTGGAAGATCTAGTAGATGTTAAGGTAAAAGAGACTGCATTAAGATTAATTTAACATCTCCTTACCGATCTTATTATTTGTCCTAGTCATCATGCCTGGCATAGAAATAAACAAGTATTACCTATTATTATTTATATTAGTGGTGAATATCTACATATTTTGAAAGACTCTATTTCTTTCTTGAACTGCTGTAACAAATCACCACACTTTGGGTAGCTTAAAACAACAGAGATTTATTTTCTCGCAGTTCTTGAAGCCAGAAGTCCAAATCAAGGTGTGAGTAGGGTTCTGGAAGCTCTGAGGGTGAACCTCTTCATGCCTCTCTACTAGCTACTGATAGCTGTTGGCAATTCTTGGTGTTCACAGGCTTATACAGATCAATCACTCCTTTCTCTACCTTTTTCCGTATTGTTTTCTCCTTTGTTTGTCTTCTCTTCTTATTATAAGGACATCTGTTTTTGAGTATAGGGTTTACCCAATAATCCAAGATGAGCCCATATCAAGATCTTTAACTTAGTTACATCTGCAAAGACTTTTTTCCCCAAATAGAGTCTCATTCACAGGTTCTGTGTGGACATATCTTTTGGAGAATATCTGACTCAAAAAAGTGTAATGTCAGTTTTGAATTTCTTAGCAAACTGGACCTAAACTTTGTATGTGAATAAGAATGACTTGGATCACTTATTGAAAATGCAAATTTCTGAGGGATTTTCCAGAGGTCTGGTTGAGTAGCTGTAGGGTCGCATATCCGCCTATTGAGGAAGCACCAAGAATGTGTATGATGTAAACAAGCTTTAGATACATTCTGAGAAATATAGTTAATGGCAGACTAATTCTAGGAGAGGCAAAATAAAATAGTAACCTAAAGCCTTGCTTTGTTAAAAGGGAAAGCACATCACAGATCCCTGTGATATTAGTATCATTTAATAAAAATTTGTTAGGGACTTAGAGGTTTTTGATTTTGAAAACTGATTAGTCAACTAAAACGTTAAGTGACTATTCATCAAGATAGACAGTTTGGGGAGATTATATTACAAAATCAGTTGAAATATTTTTCTTCCAATTCTTAACTAGCAAAATAAGTGTTCAAAACATGTAGCTATAATTGGGATGTGAGAAGCAGATGTATTAGAGCCCAGATTTAAGACTGTCCACTTGAACTGACTCCCTTCTTCACAGTTCTGTTTCAGATGCTGTGTTAGGATCTTTCCCAGGGCCAGCCCTGTACCATAAGGACACTATGCCATGTTCACAGACTTTAAGTTCAGTTTATTATAATTTAAGTCATTTAAAGGAACCTTGGAGATTTCTTTTTTTTGGTCAGAATAGTTGGTGTGTTTAAGGGAGGCTCTGTGTGTGTGTGTGTGTGTGTGTGTGTGTGTGCGTGCGTGTGCGTGTATGGTCATGTGTTTTGAAAGTAGATATTTTTATCTTTTGTTTAAATGTCCTTTACCCTCAATGAATTTCTGGGTCTCCCATTTAAAATGAGGTGATAGTTGCCAACTAATTTCTTGCTTCTCAAAATGTGATCTGTGACCAACAGTCCTGCCATGTCCTGGGAGCTTTTTACAAATGCAGAGTCTTGGCCTTCATCCAAGAATTCTGAACCAGAATCTGTATTTTAAAAAATTTATTGAGGTGTAAATTGACGTATAATGTTATAATGGTTTCAGGTATACAACACAGTGACTTAGGTATATGTATACGTTGTGGCTTGGTTACCAAAATAAGTCTAGTTACCATCTGCCACTTTACAAGCTAATATGATGTTCCTGACTGTATGCCCTGTGCTGTGCATTATATCCACATGACTTACTTATTTTTAAGTTTTTTTAATGTTTATTTTTGAGAGACAGAGCACAAGTGGCGCAAAGATAGAGAAAGAGAGAGACACAGAATCAGAAGCAGGCTTCAGACTCCTACTGTTAGCACAGAGCCTGACACAGGGCTCCAACGCATGGACTGTGAGATCATGACCTGAACCAAGTTGGACACTTAACCGACTGAGCCACCCAGGTGCCCCTGTTTTATAATTAGAAGGTTGTATCTCTTAATTCCTTTATCCATTTTGCACTCCCCCAAGCGTTCTTTCCTCTTGCAACCAGCAACCTGTTCTGAGTCTGGGTTTTGCTTTATTCTGTTTGTTTTTTGATTCCACAAGTCAGCCTAATCATGAGGTATTTGTCTTTTTCTGTCTGACGTATTTCACTTAACATAATACCCTCAGTGCCCATCCGTGTTCTTGAAAGCGGCAAGATTTTATTCTTTTTTATGGTTGAGTAATATCCCATCTCTCTCTCTCACACACACACACACACACACACACACACACACACACACACATCATGTCTATCCATTCATTTATGGATGGACACTTAAGTTGTTGCTGTATCTTGGCTATTGTATGTAATACTCCAGTGAGCAAAGGGTTGGATATATCTCTTTGAATTAATGTTTTTGTTTTCTTCAGATAGGTAACAAAAGTGGGATTGCTGGATCAAATGGTAGCTCTGTTTTTAGTTTGGGGGGAAGAACCCCCATACTGTTTCCCATAGTGTCTGTACCAGTTTACATTCCTGCCACCAGTGCACAGAGGTTCCTTTTTCCCACATCTTCACCAACCCTTGTCTGTTTGATGATAGCCATTCTGATAGGTATAAGGTGATATCCCGTTGTGGTTCTGATTTTTATTTCCCTAATAATTAGTATTGTTGAACACTTTTTCGTGTGCCCGTTGGCCATCTTTATGTCTCTTGCGGAAAAATGTCTTTCTATGTTCTATTTTTAATCAGCTTATTTGGTTTTTGTTATTGATTAGTATAGTTCCTGTAAACATTTTAGGTATTAACCTCCTATTGGATGAATTATTTGCAAGTATCTTCCCCCATTAAGCAGATTGTTTTTTCCTTTGTTGATGGTTTCCTTCACTGTGCAGAAGCTTTTTAATTTGATGTATTCCCATTTGCTTATTTTTGCTTTTGTTTCCCTTGTGTTTGGAGTTGGATCCCAAAACCATGAAGACCAATGTCAAAGAGCTTACTGCCTGTGTTTTCTTCTAGGGTTTAATGGTTTCAGATCTAAAATTCAAGTGTTTAACCAAATTCGAGTTGATTTTCGTGTGTAGTGTAAGATAGTGGTCCAGTTTCATGCTTTTGCAAGTTACTGTCCAGCTTTTCTAACACCATTTATTGAGATTATCCTTTCCTGGTGTATATTCTTGCCTCCTTTGTCAGAAGTTAATTGACTATATTATGTATGTAGGTTCATTTTGGGGCTTTTTGTTCTATTCCATTGATCTTTGTGTCTTTTATATGCTAGTACTATATGGTTTAATATATTTTGAAATTAGGGATACTTCCAGCTTTATTTTTCTTTCTCACGATTCTTTTGACTATTGTCCTATGTGGTTCCATACAAATTTTAGAATTATTTGTTCTAGTTCTATGAAAAATGCCATTGGAATTTTGATAGAGATTGCATTAAATCTATAGACTGCTTTGGATAGTATGGACCTTTTAACAATATTAATTCTCCTAAGTCAAATGAAATACTTTTCCCTTTGTGTCATCTGTAATCCTTTTCTCAGTGTATATAATTTTCAGTGTACAGGTCTTCTACCACCTTAGTTAAAGGAGGTAACCTTTTATTTTTATAGTACTTTTATATTATTAAAATACTACTTTATTTTTAAGTATTTTATTCTTTTTTTTAACGTTTTTAATTTATTTTTGAGAGACAGAGAGAGAGACAGTGTGATTAGGGGAGGATCAGAGAGAGAGAGGGAGACACAGAATCTGAAGCAGGCTCCAGACTCGGAGCTAGTTGTCAGCACAGAGCCCGACGCGGGGTTCGAACCCACAACTATGAGATCATGACCTGAGCCGAAGCCAGACGCCCAACCAACTGAGCCACCCAGGCTCCCAGTATTTTATTCTTTTTGATGTGGTTGTAAATGGGATTGTTTTCTTGATTTCTTTTTCTGACAGTTTATTATTAGTGTATAGAAGAAACAACAGATTTTTGTATGTTAATTTTGTATCCTGCAACTTTACTAAATTAATACATTAGTTATCACTTTTCTTTGGTGGAGTCTTTAGGGCTTTCAGTATGTAGCATCATGTCATCTGCAAATAGTGACAATGTTACTTCTTCCTTTCTAATTTGGATGCTTCTAATTTATCATTTTTTCCCCTAATTGCTCTGGTGAGGACTTTTGATACTATTTGGAATAAAAATGGGGATTGTGGCATCATTACCTTGTTCCTGATCTTAGAGGAAAGGTTTTCAGCTTTTCACCACTGAGTTGTTAGCTGATATATAACCTTAATATATTGAGGTGTGTTCCCCTTATACCCACTTTATTGACAGTTCTTCTCATAAATGGATGTTGAAGTTTGTCAGATGCTTTTCTGCATCTTTTGATATGATCATATGATTTTTATCTTTTATTTTGTTAATGTGATGCATCACACTGATTGATTTGTGGATGTTGGATCATGCTTGTGTCCCTGGAATAAATTCCACTTGATGGATCATAGTATATGATCCTTTAAATGTATTGTTGAATTCAGTTTGCTAATATCTTGTTGAGGATTTTTGTATCTGTATTCATCAGGGATATTGGCCTATAATTATATATTTTTTTGTGGAGTCTTTGTCTGGTTTTTGTATGAGAGTAATACTAACCTCATAAAATGTGTTTGGAAGCTTTTCTTCCTCTTCAAAAATGAAGAGTTTGAGAAGGATAGGTATTAAATCTTCTTTGAATGTTTGGTAGAATTCACCAGTGAAGCCATTTGGTCCTGGACCGTGGTTTTTGATTACTGATTCAGTCTCCTTACTGGTGATTGGTCTATTCAGATTCTCTATTACTTCATGATTTATTCTTAGACTGTAAATTTCTAGAAATTTATCCGTTTCTTCTAGGTTGTCTAATTTTTTGGCAAATTGTTCATTAGTAGTCTTTTAATGATTTTGTTTGGTATTTCTGTGCTGTTATATCTTCTCTTTAATTTCTGTCTTTATTTATTTGAGCCCTCTCTTTGTTGTCTTGGTAAGTCTAGCTAAAAGTTTGTCAATTTTATTTATCTTTTCAAAGAATTATCTTTTGGTTTCATTGATCATTTCTTTTGTCTTTTTAGCCTCCATTTCATTTTTTCCCACTGTTATCTTTATTTCCCTCCTTCTACTATCTTTATGCTTTGTATGTTCTTCTCTTTCTAGTTCATTTAGGTATAAAGTTAAATTTTTTGAGATAGATTTGTATTGCTTTGAACTTTTCTATTAAAACCATTCTTGCTGCATCACATAGATTTTGATACGTTATTTGTCTGTAGGTATTTAAAGATTTTTTTCTTAACATTTATTCATTTTTTGAGAGACAAAGGCAGCATGAAAGGGGGGGGTGGGGGGGACAGAGAGAGAGAGAGAGGGAGACACAGAATCTGAGGCAGGTTCCAGGCTGCAAGCTCTTAGCACAGAGCCCAAAGTGGGCTTTGAACCCACAAACTTTAAGATCATGACCTGAACCAAAGTCAGTTGCTTAATCGACTGAGCCACCCAGGTGCCCCTGTAGGTATTTTTTAAAATTTCTTCTTTGATTTTTTTCTGTGACCCAATAGTTGCTCAGTAACATGTTTAATATCCACGTATTTGTAGTTTTCCTAGTTTTTTTTCTTGTACCTGATTTCATACTGTAGTGGTTAGAAAAAGTGCTTGGTTTGATTTTGATTTTGGATTTACTGAGACTTGGTTTATGCTGTAAAATGTGACCTCTCCTGGAGAATGTTCTATGGCACTTGAGAAGAATGTGTATTCTGCTGATTTTCGATGGAATGTTTATTTATATATATATGGTCCATCTGGTCTAATGTATCATTTAAGGCCAGTGTTTCCATATTGGTTTTCTGTATGGATGATATAGTAAGTGGAATGTTAAAAGTACCTACTATATTGTATTGCTGTCAATTTTCCCCTTTGTATATGTTAATACTTGCTTTATATATTTTGGTGATTTTATGTTGAGCCCATATATATTTATAAATGTTATATCTTTATTTTTGGATTGACTCTCTTATCATTATGTAGTGTCTCTCTTCATCTTTTATTACAGCCTTTGTTTTAAAGTTTTTTTATGATACAAGTTTAGCTACACCAGCTTTCTTTTTGTCTCCATTTGCATGTATATATTTTTCTATACCTTCACTCTCAGTCTGTGTGTTTCCTTATACCTGAATTAAGTGTCTTGTAGAAAGTATGTAGATTCATCTTGCTTTTTTTTTTTTAATCCATTTAGTCACTCTGTGCCTTCTGATTGGAGAATTTAGTCCATTTATGTTTAAAGTCATTTTTGATAAGTATGTACTTATTACTATTTTGTTAATTATTTACTGGCTGTTTTTATAGTTCCTCTCCATCCCTTTCTTCTTTCACTCTTTTCCTGTTGTTTGATGATTTTCTTTAGTGTTATGTTTAGATTCCTTTCTTACTTTGTGTGTGTGTGTGTGTGTGTGTGTGTGTGTGTGTTTACTTTAAGGTTTTGCTTTGTGGTTACCATGAGGTTCACACATATTATCCTATGTATATAATAGTCTAGTTTAAGTTGTTGGAACTTAGATTTGAACACACAGAATTTATATTTTATTTTATTTTCATTTTTAATTTTCTTAAAAGTTTATCTATTTTGAGATAGAGAGGTAGAGAACATGAGTGGGGGAGGGGCAGATACAGAGGGAGAGAGACAATCCCAAGCAGGCTCTGTGCTGGCAGCATCCCAAAACTGTGAGATCATGACCTGAGCCGAAATCAAGAGTTGGGTGGTTAATCAACTGAGCTACCGAGTCACCCCAGAATCTGTATTTTAACAAATTTTCCTGAAGGATTCCTATGCTCGTTAAAGTTTGAGAAGCTAAACAAACAAGCAATGCATCAACAGATCAGCAGTTGCTTTGCATGTAGGTAACCTTTCCCATGAGATTTCAAGAACTCAAACTATTGAAGTAATGTTGAGTATTCATCTCTGCAGAGGCTCCTGTACTAATCTTGTCTTAAGAAATCTATAAAAACTGAGATAAAATTATATCTCACAAAGGACAAAAACGTACATTACAATTTTGGAACTACTTGAAATATCAAGATCTGATCCTTGGTGGTGTGCGGCTAGTCTCCTAGCAAGATTGATATATATACGAGGTCCTGAGTCATATGCCACATCGCTAGAAATACATTAGAGCTGTTATTGAGTGATGGAATGCAGCTGCAGTGTTTTACTACAGTGTGAATTTGCATTATTTCTCAGAATTTTCTAAATATTTTGTCTTGAATATCATGTAGATTTGTTAAAGATTAGCATAAACCAGAAATGTCACCAGTGCTTATGTTAAAATCAATTTTGCATAGCAAGTCATGTACAATATTTTATTTCTTCTTTAATGTAAGATATATCCATAAATTTTTAAAACATAAATTACACACTGTAAACTCTGTTAAAAATTAATAAAAGTGAAACTGAGGCAGAATGTAAAGAAAGTTGAGCAACAGACCAAAAAGTAGTTAAACTTTGGTACATAAAAATGTCATTTTTAATTTGTAGGGAAATATATTTTGTCCAGTAATTGAAATTAGGCCAGTAGGCTAAACATTTATGAAAAACTGAATTTTCTACATCTCATATTATACCCTAAAATAATCGGCCAATCAGTACTTCTGAACATTGTTTTTATTAGCAAAGAATCTTTTAAGATATGTTTTTTTAATTCACCCCCCCTTTCTAAAATTTTGATGACAGAGGCACATCTGATTAGAATGCATGCTCAAGAATTTAGAAGGAGTAAAGGTTTAAATATAACAAAATAATGAAAGAATCAGATAAAACCTTAAGTGAATGTATGTAAGTAGGATGATTAAGTCCTTTCAGAGGAAAATAATAAAAGGCAAAATGCACAAAATGTATATTTATATTTCGAACTGTTTTAGAAAGCCTTCTGATGTATAAAAATCCTCATAAATAACTTAAAGTTATGTCTCTCTGTATCCCTCTTGACAAATAGAAAATTAACAATGGTTACTTACTGAGTTTATTTATGCATTTAAAAATTTTCATCTATACATTTTGTATAATGAGCATTCATTATATCATATCATATCAGAATCAGAAAACAATTTAAATGTATAGCTTTTAATGGAAAACTCAGGATCATGTTCTTTAATCCACTTACCTATCTCATAAGGATCTTGCTATAATTTCCACCTGATATTTGAGAATATATGGTTTGAAGCAGTTACCCAGGCTTCAGCATTTAGTCCGTAAATGTCAGAGCTTGAATTTGCACCCAGTAATCTCCTGCTATAAAGTGTTTGAAATTCCTATAATGGATGAGTTTTCTCTAAGTTACGTTTTAAAGCTTAGAGCCATCATCTCTGATTTCCAAACTCATCAGTCACAGTTCTGAAATTGTTTTGCTTCCATTGTAGATGTGGTTTGATTGACCTTTAGAAGGGACGCATGCACTAATAATCTTGGGATTCAGAATTCTGGATTCCTCTGGAATTGACATTTAGAGAGAATTAAGTCTCTTAGCCACATCAAGTGTTAATTAGAAAAGTATATAACTCTCTAATTAGCTTCTATTATACATAAAGCCAATAACCTATTACAAAACACACTAATTGCCTTAGTAGTTAGTTATGTTTTTCTAATTGATTCTTTTCCATCTTATCTCCCTTGTCTGTCTAATACTTAAGTCTGTATAAAATATGTCAAATTCTCATTGTACTTAGTTTTATTTTTAGTGCTTCTGGTCTTTGCACTACTCACAAGCAACTATTTTCTAAAATAGTGGTGGTTATTTTTAGACAGCAAGTCAGAGCTTATTTCATATACGCCGTTAATGTCAACTTTTAATTGATGATTAATATAAAAACATAACTAATGCCTTTTTTCTATACTTATATACTCCATATTTTGATTTTAACTCTCTATAAATTCTTTGAATTGTCTTAAATAGGGAAAAATAATTAGAGCCTTTTTTATTTTGTCTGCTTTCAGAGAAATGGGGAGAAGGGAGGGATCTCACCACTAATAGAGAATGTCCAGCATTGTTTTTGGCTTTCTTTCATTGTCCACTTTTTGTCTTGCCAACTAACAATACAATTTTGAAAATTTTATGTGTAAAAATGTATGCTTTACACTGTAAAGTAGGATAAAATAATCAAGGATTAAAGGACAATTCTCCCAAGAAGTTATGTATATGAGAAATTCTTCATAACCTTACACCAACAGAATAGAAATTTTACTTCTCAATATTATACCACACCAGACTTAAATATTTAACTCATTTGAATTCTTATGGAGTGCTTGTTTTTCTGATCCATTTGTCAATCTGAGGACCTACGGTCATTCCCAATTCTTTGTTTTACTACAGTGATTATGAAAAATCCCTATGTTGGTGAAAATTGACGTAAGTGTACAACTTCACTTAATCAAAACATTCTGGCAATTGTGAGAGAAGTTAAGGATCAGTGAACTCCATTACTTCTTTAATTTTCCCATAATGCTGATGTTCTGGGAAGAAAGTAGGTGCTTAAAACCAGGTTAACTATAAAGAGGTGAGTTGGACTTTATTCAAGTAAGGTCTAGGGACACACACCTTAGTCTCTGGTTTGCAAGGCAGAGCTGTTACGAGTTCATCTAATGATGAGGTAAACTTACAGACAGGTTGTTGTTTGTTGGCTCACTTAGAAGACAGTGGTACAAGCACTTTTATCTGGGCGAGGTTTAATCTACTTAAGATAGCTACTCTTAAAAAACTTCATTATTACACATTGTATACATGTAACTCGCAAGTACAGATCACCTCTTGTCTCATCATTAGAACAATTCAGGGAAGATGGCTGCCATCATGAGAATTTTTCTAGGTTATTTCCTGGAATCATGCATGCTAAAAAGTAATGAAGCCGGTATCTTTAGATCTATTCACTATTTTCAATCAAAAACACATTTAATGACTCATCACTATATAAAACACCTTTTAAGAGTTCCAAAGATAGGGGCGTCTGGGTGCTCAGTTGGTTAAGCGTCCGGCTTTCACTCAGGTCATGATCTCACAGTTTGTGGGTTTGAGCCCTGCGACAGGCTCTGTGCTGACAGCTAGCTCAGAGCCTGGAGCCTGCTTTGGATTCTGTGTCTCCCTCTCTCTCTGACCCTCCCCTGCTTATGCTGTCTCCCTGTCTCTCAAAAAAAAAAAAAAAGAGTTCTGAAGATAGCTGTATATTCAATAAAGAGTTGGCATTTTTTCCTCTCAAATATTTGAACATGTAAAATTGTAGATTGATAATTTTTTCTGGTAACCACATCAGAATAATTTCCTAATTATATATTAAAAACCACACTAAAATCACTTTATATTTTTGAATACTAGTCAAGACGGAAGTTAGACTTAGTTATAGATAACCTCCTCCTCCATAGACAAATGTGGCAAGATTGAGTTGAAACGGGCTCAGATGAGAAAGTAAGTATTCTAGTAGCAAGGAAAATTTGTCTTTCCTCAAAATTTTATTGTGTGTGTGTGTGTGTGTGTGTGTGTGTGTGTGTGTACCTCTCTACCTTTACCTATATCTTTCTCCACTTTATCACTACATCCTGCTACCTAGTTTGTCATCCTTAAAAAATAGATAAAAGAAGGAAACTGATGAAAGTTGTTTCACAAACTGCAAAAAAATATGCTATCTTCATGGCTAAATATTTACCCTATTCTTTTTTAAGTATAGAAATTTAAAATTGGTAAATGTAATGTAAGAGACATTCAAAATATATATGCATTTTGAGTATAGTCAGAGCTAAATTCTAATTTGCGATTTTGTTTTCTGGGACTCATTTGGAGCTAAGCACTTCAAGAATGCAAGTAGGAAATATGGAGGCTTGGCTTCTAGTCTCTCACGAGCTTGTGACATCACAGGAGTCACTTAAACTGGGCTTTAGTTTCCAAGGTATAAAAAAAAGATGTTATTTAGTTATGATATTGTAATTCTGATAGTCTACGAGGTAGAAGTCAACCAGAGCGATGGCTCGGGCAATGGCAAGTGTCATAATCAGGTGACACAATAATGGAAATAAAGGGGGCAAAGCTAGTTTTCTGGAGTTTGATTCTACGGGTCAACAATATGGCCAGCAAGGAGCCAATTATTCAAGCATTGATATTAAAAATCTCTTTAACCAAGAAGGAAGAATGAATATGCCACCAGAAAACAGTCTACCAAAAATCAGAGCGAAAATGTTAGAAGCCATAGAGAAGCTGTATCAAGAGGAAGAATGTCATACGTGCATGCCTATTGCCATGCAGCAAGCGTTAATTTTATTTTTGCCTCTCATTTGCCATGAACATAAAATAATTTCCCCCCAATACATACATAACTTATCTGAATTGTGAAGGTTAAGTCGTCTTCCCAGGATCACACTAAATCATAACTTGGACCCGGGCCATGTTCTAATACTAATCCTGACTCCAGCTGTCATTGCCAAACCTAGTTGGACCTTGGCCTTCCCTAGGTGCAGTTTAAAAATACAGATTGCTAGGTATCGTCTTGGACTACTGGCACCAAAACTCTGGCGTGGAGCTCTGGGATTTGTTTTGCTAGAGAGTTCTCCAAAAAACTTTGCTGCCAGCCTAGTTTGAGAAAGATTGTGGTCCAAAGTCCATGCAGAAAGGAAAGAGGGCTGAGGGGTAGTAGCTCCATTTACTGCAGTCTGTAGGCAGTTTTTGACCACAATTTCTGAAGTTTTACTTTCTATGAATATTCTGGTTCTATCTGTTTCAAATTCCATAGCCCTTCCTTCTCTATCCATTTTACTACATTGAAATCATTGGGGACTATTCACATCCAAAAATTAAAATAAAACATTTCTTCCTTTCTTGGAAAAAAATTCTCTTAAATTATAGTATAAAATATATAAGCTTCCACCTGTAATCACATTCATTGAAGTACATGAAATATAAACCCCACATGAGTCAGATTCTGTTTGTTCGTGAATTTTAGGTTTCCTGCTAATTGACACTTTGAGCGGTCTTATTACTACCCGTTTAAAGATAGAGCACATTGAAAATGGACTTTTAAAAGAGCTATTTGCAACTGGAAAATAGGGATGTGGAGAATAAGAGACCTATACAAGAGAATACACTTTAGCTAGCTGAGAATTTTTTTCCCCTAGGAGAGCACATTTTATATGCATGTTAAAACTATATTCACTGGCAGAAAAGTTCTGTTGACTAGATGCTTAATTCAATAGCCTGCAGCTTTTTTGTTCCTCTCTGTATGTTAATTGGTCATTCCTTGAAAAGTTTTTTTTTTTTTTTAGTTTTGATGAAATAGAAAATGTATGATGCTAATTTGGTGGCTACAAAATGAGAAAGCAGTGACTTTTTCCATTACTAATATTTTGAGTAATGGGGCTATTTTCTTTAAGAGTATGCTTATAAGTGGCAGCACATTTGAAAACCTATTTTTATACAGTATCCATTATGGTTCTCGTGTTTTCTGGTTGCCACATCACTTTCAGTGTTTAAAACAGTTCTAAGAGAATGGAACTGAATATAACCGAAGCAGTATTAGAGAAGATTATTTAAATGCTGATAATTCAATAATTGAGACCACCTTTATTCCGAAGAAAAACTGATAATGGAAAAGTGTCAATCAAGAAGTAAGGAGATATGTTCTGAAATTTTGTCACTCAATAGTAATGTAGGCAAAGCCAGAGGCTAAAAATAGGCAGGGAAACATATAAGAAACAGAAAGAACTAAAACTATTTAAAATAAGCAGATTGGGAAAAAGTGCTTGTTGTATTGGTCAGGTTCCCAGCAGGTAATAGCACTAAGTGTGGAGATGTTTGAGGAGAATTCTCAGTTTACAAAGGCGTGTGCCAAATTCAAGGCGCCCTCAGGGTTGCTAAGGCACTTTGGGATTAGCAGCATGAGGAAGACGTTACCCTGCTGGGTGCCGGGGTGGGGGGACAGGAGGCGTGGGAGGGGGAAGGGGAAGAGATGTCTTGTGGAGCCTGCTGAGAGCTGGCTCCATGGAAAGGGGCCCCTTCTGCCACAAACCACTGCCATAAAGATACAGAGCCAGGCCGGAGTCTCCCAGAAACACCGCAGGGAGCAGAGTTCTCCTGTCCTTGCTTTCCTTGGGCAAACTCAACTGGGAGCCACCAACACAAAGCTCTAAATGTCTTGAATTTACATATAACTTTCTACATACCCCTTCGCAGACTCACAGTTGATTGCTTCCAGCTTTCAGACTATGGTCTAAAATCTGCACTTTCTTTTTTCATTTGCATGTGGGAAAAAAAAAGCCTTTCCCTTCTTTATTTGTGTCAGAATCTTTGCATAGATTCTGTATCCCACATCCTCTCCTACCCCATTCTCCCCCTCCCCCTGCAGGGGGCTCTACTGCCCAGGCTTCTTTCCCAGAAAATAATGTGATCTTTGGTTCTTATCTCCTCTGGCACTGTCTGGATTCCACTGTGACTGTCCCGTTTCTCTTCCTTCATGCACTCTCCAGAAACCTTCAGACTGACTGTCCTCTTAGACTTCTTGCTGTGACAAGCTTCTGTTACTATTATGAAACTCTGTCCAAAAGACAGTGGCATTGGTAGGGTTGGGAGACTCCTCTGCCAAATGCTTGTTACCAGGAGCTCCTAAAAAACTGTTGATTTCATAGTCGCTCTAACATGGGCACTTTTTGCCTTTTCCATGAACTCCTGACACCTTGAACTCGACACCAAGGAGGCTCTATGTGATGAGGTAAGATATGTCCACAACTTCTTTGATACTTGTTTCAAAAGGTGGAGCCTAATCCTCCTCCCCTTGAGTATGAGCTAGATTTAGTGACTTGTTTCTGATGAACAGAATGAGGCAGAAATGATAGTGTGTGATTTCTGTGCTTAGGTCACTTAAGACATTGTGGCTTCTGCCTTTCTCTCTCTCATCTTAGGTCACTTGCTCTGAGATAAGACAGCTGCCATGTTATGAGGGTGTTCAAGCCTTCAGGGAGGTCTTTGTGGCAAGTGAAAAGCCTTCTGTCCTGGCAGTGACCCACGTGAGCAAGCTTCTAGGAAGTGCGTCTTCCAGGCTGGTCGGGCCTTCGGATGCAGCCGCGCCAGCCAGCGTCTTCCCTGCAGTCTCCCGAGAGACACGAGCCGGAACCTCTGAGCCAAACTACTCCCACATTCTTGATCCACCAAAGTTGTGAGATTATAAATGTCCATTGTTTTCAAACTAGGAAAACTGGGACAATTCCTTACGCAGCACCGGATTAGTAATACACTGCACTTGTTTTGTTTTCCCAGAATGTATGCTTCCTTCTGTCACTTCACTACCCTCTCTCAGCAACATTCTTGCTCATGTTCCGGGACCTCCTTCCTGGAAGGGATGTTTGGTTCAAATTTCACTGTATTCCTTAGAATGATTAGTGTGAATTTCACAGCTCCTATATTTTAGGACGATGAAATGTTCTAATTCCTTTTCTTTTTTTCATTTGTTTCTATAAGGAAAAAGGTATAGTCCATGATTTTAGTCTTCCACTTCCTTATGTCCCACGTTAATGCTTAAGATCTACTTTTAAAACGTTTCCTAAATTAAGTAATGAATACATTTGCATTTTAAAGTCTTACTCTTGTATGCAAACAAAACAAAAAGTGCCTGTCTCATCTTGTGGTACTTTTCAGATCTCGGGAAGTTCTGTGACTGTGCCGTTCGCTCTCATACCTGTGATTTAACCATGGACACCCACTTGCTTCCCTCAGAGACTGTAGCGTTATGTATCCGCTCCAGACGCCTCTTAGGCCTGGAATGTCCTCTTAGCTTAACCTTAACACACCCTTTCACACCTCAGCTCCAGTGGTGTCTTCTTTACCTACTCATCCTGTCATCTCCCGTCCCCTTATCTTCTTGGACCTCAGCTTATCCATGCCTGCTTCATGGGAGCGCCTGTGACATGTTAGTATGCTTATGTGCCCACGTCTTTCCCTTCTGGTCAGTGCTGTCAGGTCAGCGGGTCAGGTCTGATGCACGTTTCTGTCCTCAGCCCTGTCATGTATCACATGACCCTTGTTAAGTACTTCCGGCTCCTCACACATTTTCCTTGTGCGTCTTAGTGTTCTTCTGAGGCTCTTACAGAGGGCATCATGCTATCGGTCTGTGCTTTTCTTTGCTAATCTGGAAGAGCTTCAGAATTAGAGACTTATAATGCTTTCAAGGTACATCTTGGGTAATAAGTTTGTATCATACAAGAGACCTGATATTTCAATTTAGCATAACTAATCTCAATACTTAAGGTTCACACTATAAAACTTTTTACTGGAAAGGCACCTGGGTGGTTCAGCTGGTTGTGCGTCTGAGTCTTGGTTTCAGCTCAGGTCATGATCTTACAGTTCGTGAGTTCGAGCCCTTTGTCAGGCTCCACACTCATAATGCAGAGCCTGCTTGGGATTCTCTCTCTCCCCCTCTCTCTGCCCTTCCCCTACTTGTGCATGTGCTCTCTCTCACTTTCTGTCTCTCAAAATAAATATTTATATATATATTTAAATATGATATTTAAGTATATTATTTATATAAGCTTATTAATATATAAAAAAACACTTAAAAACTTTTCAGTGGAAAATGTATATAACCAAATAAATTAAAGAGCATTTTCTTCTATAACATATTATATATGAGTAAAAATAATTACTTTTTCTTGAAGGACATTTTTAGCAGCATTTCCTAGTCTTTGGGAATTTTCCTTTAACTTATTTCCATGAGTTCTAGCCACAGGTGTTCTGGTGTTTTTCTTACCTCAAATCCCCCCTTCATTCTATGCTTCCCCCTCCCCTCTTCCTGCCAAGGACTGTTCTTACAGTCAGAGGCTTGTAAAGTTCTTTATTATGCTGCCTGCATTCATTAATTATATGTGTTAGAGGTGTGTGTTCAATTTTTACTGTGTAGTAAGTGAAATAGTCTATGTACTCTAAAAGAAACTTAGGAGATTTTTAGAAAGTAAGATGTAGATATGTAACCAGAGTGAAACAAATGTAACACCATCTTGGCCCCCTCATCGTTGGCTCTGGGAACTTGGATTGTTACTACGGATTGTACATTTTGTTTTTTACTCTGACTCTGACTCTCTGCCAGGACTGACTCATCTTCCTTCCATCTTAGATCTTGATTCATCTCAAATTTTACCGCAGTCTCCCCGACTTCACTTACGATGGCAGGACTGGGGTGCTGGTCTCTTTTTTAGCTTTAGCTATTGCTTGTGTCAAAATTCATTTCTGAGAAGGATACATATTCACTCACATATTTTATAACTGCATATTCATTTGCAGCATTAATTCACTTCTGTTTAAAATACAATTTCCATTCTGCACAGTTTGTGAGGCCCTCATACTCTAAAATCATTAAAGTGCAGAATATTGACAATTGCAACTCAATCTCTCAGTCCCTCGCTTAACATGAAGAAAAATTTAAAATTTCACACACGTGCTGTGTGCTCATGCACACACTCATACACAGATCTCAACAAACATATGTGAGGGACTGGGCAACTGAGACTCATCTTTTACTGAGAAGAATTAGCAAATCTCAAAACCCTACACAAACATTTGCTTGAAGGCATCAGAGAGCTAGCATGTAAATAATTATAGGGCCAAAGTCCAAGAGAAAAATGAAACCTGTAATGATGGGCTTGGCTTAGAGAGGCTTTTCCCCTGTGTGTCCAGATTCTGGAAGAGGCAATGTGAGGCTAAGATCACTTGCAGAGATCTGACAGATTCACTGTGCTAGGGGGACAAAAGTTAGAAGTTAGGACTTGCCACGGCAGGCTTTTGGACTCCAAAGTCTACACTCTAAGAATAAGCTTATAGTAGGAAAAAAACCCCTCTCTCCTAAGTGTGTAAACCAAGCATTGAATAATCTAATTTCTGATTATATCAAGGTTATATAGGCTTCCTAATATTCCCAGCAAACTCCAAAAATCAAAAGAAAGTATTCTCGGCAGAAAGATAATGTTATCTTAGGCTGCAAATCATGTTTTTAATTTTCCATATAAAATATCTGCCACTCAAAGAAACAAACAAAAACAAGCATATGAGAAGACGGGAAAACAGATTAAAAACCAGAGAAACAGACTTACAGAATTTTCAGATAATGAAAATGTTGAGCATACGCTTATGAAAAAAATGTATAATAATATCCAGGGAAAGGAAAGACAGGATTCAGATTCTAGGGAGAGGGATGGGAAATGTAAAAAAGAAACAAATAGGAAAACGTATTTTATTTTATTTTATTTTATTACAAATGGGAAATTTTAGACTGAAAAATCACGACATGAAGACTATGATGCATGAGTTCAACAGCAGACTGGATGAAGCCAAAAAGGTTAGTAAATTATAAGATCCATCAAAACAAAGTATTCAGAGAGATAAAAGGATGAGAAAAGAGTGGTGAGAAAAGTGAACATCTCTAGGAGGAATCTCAAAAGGAGAGAGCAGAGAGAAGGGGCAGAAATGGCCCGTGAAAGAACAAGAGTTGAGGAATTTTGACAAAGGGTGAGAGACATCAGACTACAAATGAACCCCAGATGGAATCAATAAAAAAAAAAAAACAAAACATACCTTGCCTATTATAGTAAAACTGGTGAAAACCAAAGACAAAAGAAGCCTTATCATTTAGGGGGCAGATAAGATTAGCAGTTAGTCAGTGGTGCTCGGGTGGCTCAGTCGGTTAAGTGTCCGGCTTCGTCTCAGGTCATGATCTCACGGTTTGTGAGTTTGAGCCCTGTTTGGGCTCTGTGCTGACAGCTAGCTCAGAGTCTGGAGCCTGCTTCGGATTCTGTATCTCCCTGTTTCTCTGACTCTCCCCTGCTCATGCTGCCTCTCTCTGTCTCTCAAAAATAAAAAATTAAAAAAACAACAACATTAAAAAAAAAAGATTAGCAGATAGTCAACAGTCAACAGAAAAAAATAGAAACCAGTAGACAATGAAATATTAATGGAATAAGTGAAAATAACTGTAAACCTAGAATTCTATGCACATCAACAATATCCTTCAAGATGAAACATAACCGTATTTTTTAGAGAAATAAGGGACACATTTAAAAATAGGTCTATTTTAGGCAGAAAGAAAAATGATCACCCATAGAAACTAAGGAGCCATAAAAAACCTAAATATGTGGATAAATTTAAAATCATACCCTGCAGAAAAATTTCATCATAGCAGGCCTGTTGTTACTATCCTTAGAGAAGTCTGCTTGCCAGACTGGCCTCTGGCCGGCCTCTGGGAGCTTGGCTAGTGAACAGTTCCTTACACTTCTAGAAAACTTTCTGAAATTGTCACAGTTCACTAGTCCTGGGATGTTTATACAAATATCGCGGTTTATGCTGACTGTCTCACTTCCTCATGGGAGATTGGAATTTTGCCACGAGCTTGGCAGAAAGTGCCTGTGTGACCAGCCTCTAACAAGCCAATCAAACAAGCCCAATACAGGCCTTGGGCCCTGAGTCTCTAGTGTGTCCCCATGAACAGGAGCAATGTGCACACGTGGCTGCATTTCATTGTTGAGGGAGAAGTACACTCTTTGGGAGGGAGACGAGCGACAGGAAATCCAAACATGGTTTCCTAATGTAACTTCTGTTACATTATAATCCAGCTGCATGTGCTTTCCACAGACATGTGAGAAATCTTTGCTGTGAGTACAACCATACGCTGAGTCCCATGAGTGGTTTTAATGAATCCCCATATGTAAGAATGATCCTGGAAGCTGGACACAAATGCCACCTGGTAATATGATAGTTAAAATGCTCTGTGGGGTGTAAAATACATATAGCATTAAAGTATACAGTAGTAGCATCAAAGAAATGAGTCAAATGATGTGTAAGCATTCTGAGGTCCTTCTATCCAGCAAAAGGTAAGGTTGTAATTCAGATTAGACTTTTCCAGGTCAAGGATGCCTGTTTGAAACCACTAAAAGGATAGTAAAAGAATGAATAACTACCAAGAAAATACAGGAAAAATGGTATAATAAAAAATTAATTTAAAAAGTCAAGTATGAAAGGAAAACAATATAATAGGAAAGGCAGGAACAGTAGCAAATAATAAGTTGACTAAATTAGCATATCTCATAAGTGAAATATGTTAATATGGTAAGCGCTCAAAGTCAAGGATGTGAGACTGGGGATAAAAACCTAATTATATGCTGCTTATAAAGGACAACCTAAAATGAAAGAATTTAGAAAAATTGACAAAAAAGATAGAAAAAAATATATAATACACCTGAAAATAAACAAGTAAACCTAGTGAAAATAAAAAGCACACCGAACCATCACAGTTATGGCAATATTAATATTTGAAAATTTTGTCTCTAAGGCAGAAAGCATTATTAAAACCAATAAGGAACATTTTAGAGTGATTAAAATTTCGGTTTACTAAAAAGAAGTAACAGTGTTGGATTTGTAGACACCCATTAGCATAGTTTAAAAAAATATGAAACAAAAATAACTGATTCAAGGAGAAGACAAAATAAACTAGTAAGAATACAGTAAACTTAAATTGTGTGATTAAAAATTTGGAAAGACCTAACTTAAGACACTGGCCACACTGTGGAATATGACACTCATTTAACGTGCACGAAGGCACTTACAAAATGTGACCATGAGTATGAACAAAAATAAAAAGATGTTTTTGTTCACTAAAGAATTTGATAAGAATAAATAATACAATGATTATATAAAAGACCTTTATGTCTAGAAATTTAAATATAATTTTAGGTAAGGGAGACCCTGGTAAGCATTAGAAAATATTTTGAATGGGATAATGAAGGAAAAAAGGAAATGTGAAATATTTGGGTGCAGAGGGAAATTTAGAGTGATAAATGAATTTCCTATAAGTAAAGAAAAATGGAAAGTCAGTGGTCTTGGTGTCCATTTCAAAGAAAGTAGAATAAATGGTTAGAATAGAAAAAGTAAAAAGCAACATAGAAATGTTGTTTGTAAAACCTAATAAGATAACACCCTACCTTCCCCCAGCTGGACTGAGGAGAGAGATAAGAAATTAAACAATTTATTTAAGAGAGAAATAATACACAAAAACTAGGTAGCATTGTTTTCAGGGATATAAGTTTGATTCCCCACCAGAAAATCATGTAATATAATTTCTCACATTAAGAGACCGAAGAGGGGAAAAGTCACACGATCGTCTCAATATGGGCAGAAGTGCTTTGGATAATATTTGATATCCATTTATGGTAAAAATAGTATCTACAAATACAGATGAATTTGATAATGGTAGCTAGAGAAAACCGATGATGGCAAACATCAGACCTAACAATACAATGTTGATAATGTTCTCTTACATTGGCAAGGTTACATACAGTGAAGCCACGATCATCACCTCTTCTCAGATATTAATGGATAGATTACTGCAGTAACACAAACAAAAAAAGTGAAAGTACATAATTGGAAAGGAAAAACCAAAACTGTTATTACTCACTGATACTGCTTTTTAAAATTCACTAAGAAGTGAATTTTGCCAAAGCTGGGACATAAAGTCAATATTAAAACATCATTTCGATATGCCAATAATAAACTAAAGTTTACCAACAATATAAACTCAAATTGAAATATACTAACAATAAAATTAAATTCTAAAAAGAGATGAAATTCATAATAACATCAACAATATCAAATACCTAAGATGGACAAAACTGCTGTACATGTTAGTGAGATATTATAGGGAAAAAAGAGATTTATAAACTCAAATCAATTTTTTAAACAATTTAAATGTTTATTTACTCTGTCTGAATCTGAAACAGGCTGCACACTCTGAGCTGTGAGCACAGAGCCTGAGGTGGGGCTCCGACTCACAAAGCATGAGATCACGACCTGAGACAAAGTTCGACACTTAACCAACTGAGCCATCCAGGCGCCCCCTAAACTCGAATCAATTCTAATCAGAATTTTGTAAGGTTGTCTCTATTTTTTTTTTTTTAGTATAAATTGAAATGCTGATTTCAAAATTAACATGTCAATGCAAAGGGACAAGAATAGGGAACATGATTGCAATACTTTTGAAGAAGGATTTGAGAGATGTGTTTTTACAAAGATGCGGTCCGTTCTACAGAGTGCTGTTGCTGTCGAATTGGAGGGGAAACAGTGTGCAGAAACACGTCCATAAACACCTGGAAACTTGATTTAAGATTTTTTTTGTTTTGTTTTAGTAAAAGTTGCTGATTCAGTTGGACAATCCAGAGGGGAAAATGAAACTTGACTCTAACACTGTCCACATGAAAAAAAACAATGCTATGTGAAATATTGATTTAAAGGCAAAAGGTAAAATATTTGTGAATATTTTCATAAGTTTGGAATAAGGACTAATCTCATAAGCAAGACAGAAACCATTAACCATGCAAGAGAAGACTGAAAATTTGGACTACATTAAAACTAAGAACTTGTTAATAAAGACTTCAATAGAGAATGAAATGCAAGTCACATATGGAAGAAGATGTTTGCAAAACATATTTTAAAAAGGGCAAAAGAAAATAAAAAAAAGGGGGCAAGAAAAGGGGGCAAGAAACTTGAGCAGCCAATGAATATCCAAATGGCCACTAAACATATACAAGTTGTTCAAATTCAGAAGACTGATGATAGTAAATGTTGGCAAATGGCGAATTCTCGTATACTACTGATGGGAATGTAAATTCGTATAATCATTTTGGAAACAAGTTTACTAATATTGAGCATATGTGGATTCTAACCCCATGATTCAGCCTCTGAGTATATATCCAACAGAATTCCATGTACATGAAAGCCAAGAGCAATGTGGAAGAATGTTCATCACAACATGTTTGTAATAGTCAAAGTGGAGACCACTCAGATGCCTGTCGGTACTCAAATGAATGGATTATAGTCGAATGAGATGATGAAACCCAGTGTAGCAATGGGTAGGAATGAACACAGTAACCCTTGAAAACGTGACTTGATGAATCTTGCAATTATCATGTTGAGTGGAAGGGAATTATGAATATGGTATGATTCTATCAATATGACGTTAAAAATATGCAATAATATTAACGTATGGTATTTGAGTCAGAATAATAGTTATGCTGAAATGGGTTGTAATAAAAGGGCCACAAATAGCCTTCAGTAGGCAGGTAACACTCTTTCTCTGAGTGCTTATTCTTAGCTTTGCATTATTTTTGTATGTGTTATATTTTTAAAAATTAAAGACACTACATACAGAATTCAGAGTTGAACTCTACCTATTCATTTCTATGTTTTGAGACTGTTTTTCTTTATATGACTTTAAATATTATATTATTTCAAGATTACTTTGTCATATTAATATGTTCGAACATGGAAAGCTGAGGGAAATTTTTAGAAAAACAGTTATATTCTTCTTTAAAAATTTATCTAAGATTGTCTGCTTCTGTTGTCTTTCAAGTTTAAATTAATTGCATGGTTCTGTTTTAAATATGATAGACTGTTTCCTGGCTTACAGTAGAACCCAGCTTTATTTAGACAGCATGACTTTTGATTAGTTTGGTGCTTTTATTTATTTATTTATTTTTAATTTTTTTAAATAGTTTATTGTCAAATTGGTTTCCATACAACACCCAGTGCTCTTCCCCACAAGTGCCCTCCTCCATCACCACCACATTTGATAGATATGTAACCTTACAAATAAAATGGAAATGAATTTAGGAGAACAGGCTAGGTGTATTAGATATATAGTAAGAAACTCTGATAGCAGCAATCAAAATTAGTATCTCTAATAGTGACATGCCGAAATCATAGAGAGGTCCCAGAAATCTCTAATATGTTTCAATGAATTTGCATAAGAAATTATATTTTCAAGCTTCTACAATAATGTCAAGGTACTGATAGGTAACTCATTGTTTTACTAAACAACTCACTTAAATTTCTTGTCTTCCTTGATATTTTAGGATTGTCAGTTGATGTGTTAATAGCTAATAAGGTTGGCAATTAACATTTTAGGGCACTTTTTGAAAGTGAAATGATGGGACACTTGGGTGGCTCAGTCGGTTAAGTGTCTGACTTTGGCTCAGGTCATGATCTCACCGTTCATGGGTTCGAGCCCCACATCTGGCTCTGTGCCGACAGCTCCGAGCTTGGAGCCTGCTTCAGATTCTGTGTCTCCCTCTCTCTCTGCCCCTCCCCTGCTCTGTCTGTCTTTCAAAAATAAACATTAAAAAAAAGTGAAATGCATTATTTACAGATAGACCTTCAGAGTCATTTAATACAAGAGTATAAATATACAACTGAACTGAGGATTACTTTTTTAATGTCTTCTTATAAGCAGTAGAGTTTCTTAGCATCTGCTCAAAATGTCTCATTGTGGATTCTTTCAAGTGCATATTTATGCATAAAATAATACTAGTAAAATAAAACAGTGATAGTAAAGCACATTTGTATTGATATCACTGTATAAAACATCTTATTTAAGAAAATAAGCAGTGTATCGGAATAGTTTGGCCAAGGAACTCTCCTTTTCTTAATTTTTTTTTTAATGTTTGTTTATTTTTGAGAGAGAGACACACACACACAGAGTGAACAGGGGAGGAACAGAGAGAGAGGGAGACAGAGAATTTGAAGTAGGTTCCAGGCTCTGAGCTGTTGTTGGCACAGAGCCTGATTTGGGGCTCGAACTCACAAACTGCTGAGATCATTACCTCAACTGAAGTCAAACGCCCAACCAACTGAGCCACCCCAGTGCCCTAGGAACTATCCTTTCCATTAAACCTTCATATCAACCTACTTTGCTTCTTCCTTCCTTCTTTCTTCTTACATTTAGACAATCATTCAGTGGATATTTTTTGTGTGGCTTCTTTCTGATCTCTCTTTTATGAAACATTTACAGACTCTTAGAGCACCCACTAATATTTCTCGCTTTAGTCATGATATCACCTACTTTCTGAAATGTCATCATTTTATTATTATTTGCTTTTTTAATGAGGGCTCTTTTCCTAATGAGGTTCCTCATTTCTCAAAACAGGAACAGCCTTTTCTTGTTTTTTTCACATATCAGCGAACACAGAATGTGCTCGAGACGCCCTCCTCAAATAGAGTTGTAGAGCTAACGGTTTAAGCTTGTATGAGTTAAGTCCAACACTTTTGGGAGATTACTGTTGAAACAGTTACTCCCGCATTGTGTATTATCCTTGCCATATTGCTATTACAGTAATGAGATTTCTGGTTCAGTACTCATAATGTGGAGCCTCACAACAGGAAATTATAAAGAACAGCTTCAAATCAGCTTCAATACTGGTCGCACATTCAAACCATTACAGATCAACTCTGGTGCCTTCCAGTGTATTCGCAATGCTAGTCCACTGGCAGATACTAACAATACGGGTGTAATCCTCCTTTTACTAAGAGTCGGAGAAACAGCCTCTCATCTAGCATTGTCTTGCATTTACTGAGTGGATAATACAAATCATGCATCAAAAATCCACTCACACAGCCATGGTAAATATCTGTAAGGTTTCAAATCTACATGTGATCTTTAGTGTTAACTTTTTCCCTTTCTGGGCCTCTCTGCCCAGCTGCATATAGGAATAGAAGATTGTTCTGAAGTGCATACTAATTAAGAACGAGTCCCTGTACTCACACTGCCCAGCTGACTGTGCAGCCTTGGGAAAGTTTCTTAACTTCTCTGAGCCTCATTTGCTATATGTAAGTGGAGATCATGATGGTGCCTTTTGTAGTGGCAGAGTTGGGACAAACTGAGGAGATAACTTTCCCCCTGCACATGTGATATGCACTCCCGTACCACACAGGACGAAAAATAGGTGAGAACATTCCAACTTTTAAAAACTCTATCTCAAAAATTTAAATTTATGATGTGAATCTTCACCTGTTCGTTCTTCCTGCCTTTCATCTCCAAATGCGGGACTGTCTCTTCCTTCAAGGCAAAAGCTAGACCTACACTCATAGCCTCTTCCCTCTTCCCATACATCACCTTCCTGTATCCTATCTCCCTTATTTTGGCTGTATTTCTAATTTCTCTTGTTCCAATTTTTCTTTCTTTTCAGCCTGCGCTTTAGGTTGTATTTGATTCTGACAGTCATTTGAACCGCTATTTCATTGTTTCCTCCCTTTTCCAGCAAACGTAGAATAATTTTACACTCTGTGTAGGTTTTATCAACTATTCCATTAGTTGATGTTAATATGAATAACCCAAATTTGTTACCAATAGAATGAATAGACATTTTTCTCATTATCTCTTCAGCTCGTCAGTGGGGCTTCTGTGCCCTCGTTCCTGGAATGGCGCTGTCAGAGATCACTGGGGTGCTGGGGGGCCCGACTCCCCAACAGGCTGCCTTCTGTGCAATATATGATCCTTGCCCATTTCTCCGTACCATTCATGGTTCCTCTGTGACTTCTTTTTCAGAGTTAGTTTTTATGATAGCACTTTTCTAATCCTCTTGCCTTTATAAAAACTGCTTCTTTTTACTCTTATTTCCCCTCTTCAGCTGCCATACATATTTTCAGGGTTTCATCTTTACCTATCCTTTGTCTTTGTCTTTATATTCTCTTTCTTTTTAAAATTTTTTTTTTAATGTTTTGTTTATTTTTGATACAGAGAGAGACAGAGGATGAGAGGGGGAGGGCCAGAGAGAGAAGGAGACACAGAACCAGAAGCAGGCTCCAGGCTCTGAGCTAGCTGTCAGCACAGAGCCTGACGTGGGGCTTGAACCCACGAATGTGAGATCTGACCTGAGCCGAAGTCGGAGGCTTAACCGACTGAGCCATCCAGGCGCCCCATATATTCTCTTTCTCTCTCTGACTCTCAATACTCTCATTTAATTATAAGCTTTTACCCCTTACCAGTGTTCTAGTGACTTGACAGTGTATATTTCTAGATCAGATCGTCTCTCTGGAACTCCAAATGCAACATGAAAACAGGCCATGGATGTCCCATAAGTTTCTCAAAGTGAGCATCGCCAAAATGGCAGATCCATCTCACCCCGCACCCCATTCTACTGCTCTAGGCCAGGCTGTCATCCCCCTCATGTGAACCACCGCAGTCACCCCGAAATTAATCTCCCCACTTCACATCTTGAGAAGGGTTAGTAAGGAGAGGTCTATACATGCGTGGCTACGAATGTCTTTATAAATTTCTCCAATGTTCAGAAAGTTACTGGTTAGTCCAAACTGTCAAGGGGACCAGGGTGGACTCTTTACGTCCCTTTCTCTTCGAGTCAGCTGCATGGTCTTGGATTTATTCAAGTGTGTGAGCCGCTTGATGTAGATCCCTGCATATCGAGGCCATGTGGCTAGGAACACTGTATTACGTGCCATATAATTTGAATTTATGTCGCATTTCATGATTACATTCTGAGATGTGAAGATCCACATTATTTCTTCAATAAATATTATATTTTTATATTTTGCCTTGCTAAGTTTTATGAGAATTTATGGCTATTGTAATGGAGAAATTATATTAAATATTCTTCTGCTCATTAGTGTGTCAGCTTGGGGTCTAATTTTTTTTATTTTACAATATAAATTATATAAAAATGGAAAAACCTTACTTTAAAAGTATTATATAATATGCTTTTCAATTTATGTAATTTCTATATATTTTGCAAATTTCAATTATTTTCCTTAACAAACATACATATTAAGGGGTAAACACATATTTGACTCTTAATATCTGAAACTATTATTTATTTGTGTGACTCCCAGATGTACTTAGAAAAAGGAGGGTAAAAGTACTGATTTGACACTTCAATTATCAAATTTTCTGGATATCAAATAAATATAAAATATCAAGTAATATTGCCAAGATATTTGAGAATATGTCATTTATCTTTTTTCTATTATAAAGAATTTCTAGAAATATTTACTAATTTACAAGGCTCTGAACTGCTCCTATCTTAGTCCATCTGGGCTGCAATAACAAAATACAGACTGGACAACTTGGAAACAACAGGAATTTATTTCTCATAGTTCTTGAGGCTGGGAAGTCCACGATGAAGGCATTGGCGGACTCCGGGTCTCCTGTGAGACCCCTTTTTGGCTGTGGCTGTGGATAGTGGCTTATGTCCTCACATGCTGGAAGTGGCTGGAGGTCTCTCTGGGGCTTCTTTGATAAGGGCACCGATTTTATTCTCAAAGGTTCCTCCCTCATGCCCTAGTCACCCCGCAAAAGCTGTGCCTTCGGTATCATTACATTGGAGATTAACTTTGTGGGGACCCACACATTCAGACCATAGTTAGTTTTCTTAATAACATTTGATTTCTTCATGTGTTTATTAGCTATTTATAAATCTAACTTGAAGAATGACCCTAGATAGTTACGGTTTTCTGTATTTTATCTGAAGGAAATGAATGCTCATGGCTGTTCGTTATATCTGTTTGGTTGTGTCACAGCAATAAGAATGTAACATTTACTACAACTTTACTGCTACAATGTAACATTCTTATTTGGTTCCATTCATCTATCATTTGTAAGTGTGAGTTTATTGTACTAATCGTGTCCTATCATACTCCACTCATAAACTTAGTAGCAGTCCTCCATAGTAAAATCACTACCAAAGTACGGCATTTCTGTGTTATTTGTAATAAGACATACATTTGTTTATAAAATAATTATTTTACTAGGACCATAAGCATTATTATAACAAACGCAGTAATTAATCTCCTTTATTTCAAAAACATCTCCAAGTTCTATTTTAAAGGAATTTAAATAGATATGTTGCCAGAATAATATGATTTGTACTCAAAACCTTATCTACAAAATGATGTAATTTCATCTCATTAGAAATTTAAAAAACTGTAAATATTTATGCATTTTTGTCCTATTGTAGTTTTGAAGTCTTCAGAACAATGAAAAACAGTATGGGTATATAGTTTTTTGTTCTTTTGACATGTGATAATTTAAAAGGTGTGACATAAAATGTTAATATTTCCTTTCTGCAGGTTCTTTTTAACTGATATTTTATTTGAGTTTTTGGTATTTTGCAGCATAACCTTTTGTAATTCAAGGGGACCCAAATTTTTACCTCACAGTGAACTGCCTTTTTGTATTTTTTTTCTCTCAGTGGTGCGTTTTTAAATATATATCATCTTTTGTTTGCCTATTTTTGGTTTCTGGACTGTAAATACAATAAATTTCTGTCTAAGCTTTTTAAGGTTCTTGAATTTTGGACTTGAATAGGAGTAATACAAAATAGGTGGTAGAACAAACTGATTCTAATGTTTATGTGGAGAGTCAAAGACACAGAATAGCCAGTACGATATAATTGGAGAACTGACGTAGGACCCGACCTCAACACTTACTATAAAGTTGTAGTAAATAAGACAGTGTGGTATTGGTGAAATACACAAATAGATCAGTGGAGCAAAATAGAGAGTCCCGATATAAATCCTCAACAATACAGTCAACTGATTTTCAACAAAGGAGCAAAGACAATCAATGGAGCAAAAATAGTCTTTTCAACACATCGTGCCGGAACAGCTGGACATCTGGATGCAAAAAAAGTGAGTGTAGACATAGACCTTCTACACTTCACAAAAATTTATCTCAAAATAGATTGTCGACATAAATGTAAAATACAAAACTAAAACTCCTAGAATATAAGATAGGAGAAAACCTGCATGATCTTGGATATGGGGATGACTTATTAGGAACAACACCAAAGGCATAGCACTTGGAAGGAGACTTCAGAACTCAGCTGGACTTCACAAAAATTGAAAATTTCTACTCTGCAGACCATGTCAAGAGAATGAGAAAACAAGCTGCAAACTGGGAGGAAATATTTGCAAAAGACACATCTGATAGAAGACTGTTATCCAAAACATACAAAGAACTCTTAAAACTCAACAGTGAGAAAACATTTTGATTAAAAAATGGACCAATGACCTTAACAGACACCTCACAAAAGAAGATACACAGATGGCAAATAAGTGTTTGAAAAGATTCTCCACATCATACGTCATCAGAGAGATGCAAATTAAAAAACCAGTAAGATAACATTATGCATCCTTTGGAACGGCTGGAATCGGGAACACTGGCAACATAAATATTCATGAGGATGCGGAGCAACAGGAGCCCTCATGCGTCCTCTAGTGGGCATGGGTGCGTACAGCAGCTTAACTGTAATTGCCCAAACTTGGAAGCAACCAAAATGTCCTTCAGTAGGCGAATGGATAAATAAACTGTCATATCCAGACAGTGGGAATATTATTCAGCACTAAAAAGAAATGTGTGGTCAACCATGACAAGACTTGGAGATATATTTTAAGTTTATTTGTTTTATTCGAGGTGGGGGAGGGGGAGAGAGGAAAAGAGAGAGGGAGAAATATATATATATATATGTGTGTGTGTGTATGTATATATATATATATATATATATATATAGAGAGAGAGAGAGAGAGAGAGAGAGAGAGAGAGAGAGAGAGAGAATCCCAAGCAGGTTTTGTGCTGTCAGTGCAGCGCCTGATGCGGGGCTCGAACTCATAAACCACAAGTTTGTGACCTGAGCCGAAACCAAGAGTTGGACTCTTAATTGACTGAGCCAATCAGGTGCCCCAAGACACGGAGAGATCTTAAATGCATATTATTAAATGAATGAAGTCAAACTGAAAAGGCTATGTACTCTATTATTCCAACTGTATGATATTCCAGAAAAAAACAAAATTATGGAGATTAAATAAAGATTACTGGTTATGAGGGATGAGGGCAGGAGAGAGATAAATAAGTGGAACACAGAGAATTTTTTGGGCAGTGAAAATACTCTATGATACTATAATGATGGATACATGCCAATATATATTTGTCCAACTGTGTCAAATATATAACACCAAGAGGTGACCGTCAGATGAATTATGGATGTTAGGTGATTATAATGAGTCAGTGGAGGCTCATCATGTTTAATAACGCACCGCGCTGGTGAAGGTGTTCAGAGGAGGCTCTGTGTGTGGGAGGGGCAGCAGGTCAATGGGAATTCTCCGTACCTTCCCTTATATTTTGCTGTGGACCTAAAACTGCCTTGAAACAAAAAGTGTTTAAAAAAGCAGTTGGGACAGAAAGGGACAAGATTCTAGCAATAACTGAATAAACTTAAAAACGTAATTTGGATTCCTAATACTTAAACCACTACTGCTTTTCCCAGGCATTTACTTTGATATGTTCTGTCCTTTTCTCCTCTTGGAAGTTTTCACTTCTTCCCCTTTCTACTCATTATTTCTTTTGCTTCTCCTTCCAACTCTGTATTAATCCCTGGTATGTAGTTCTTTATTGTTTTAGAACCTATTTAAATGCTTAAGTTAATTTTTATGATTTAATTTCCATGAAAGTGAGATGCAGAACTTCCTTGTGGTTTTAAGCAGGAATTCTGGAGCTAGAATGCTCGGAATCAAATCCTGCCTAGTTACTGATTTGTGCAGCTTACCAGCCCTCGCTCTGTGCCTTTGTTTTCTCACCTGCAGGGATGTGCTGAGTCTTACATCATTAATATTTGCAGGGTTCTGAGATCACATTCTTCCTGGCTGCCTTCTCTTTGTCCATCCTTTCTAAATGGAAAGGATGCTTCCTTTCCTCTCTGAAGTTAAATCTTCAAACTGAACTTGGATTCTCAATGCCCCTCACCTTATCAGGGATCTTTCTGGCTTCATGAAATGCCTAGTTCAAATCCTGAACTAGGCTGGACACCATAGTTCAGTGATGTGGAATGTTTGTAAGGTGACATCCGTGGGCTTTCATAAGTGATTAGCCTTTTGTGTAGAACTGTTTCCCCACCACCTTGTGAGCCTGGCCTCATTTGACGTATTGTTCTGACTCTCATATCTTTAACCTTCTCTCTGTAGAGTCCCAAGTGCACATCACCCTCATACCCTTCACCTTCCTGACTTCTATGCATTGCTTTACTTGTCTAGGTCCCCAGCTGAACGCATGTTCTTCGATAGAATGTTCCTCTATTCCAGGATCCCAACAGTACGATTGCCCCCAAGGTATCTGGTTTTTTAATGAGTGAGTAGGTGAGCATTTGAATTTGACAACCACCTTATATAATAGTTTATTACCATAGGACTACAGTTCAATAAAATGATGTGTGACCTTTTAAATAGTAGAGGTTCTCTCTCCAGCCATGATTAACCAAGAAATGTGCTCTCATCAAGAATTAAAAAAAATCAGACTGTTACTTGACAGGCCAAATGACAAGAATAACAGCTTTATTTTGGAACAAGTTCTTATTTAAGAGAGATTCATGTCCCATTTATCATACAACTAACTATCCTATGTTTTGGAATGACCAGCAATTGCTGTATCTTATATTATTCTCTTCCTTCATATCTTTTTCCTAGGAAGTAATTTTCTCTTAAAGTCAATGCAGCTTGCATTTTACAGCCAAATACAAAAGATTAAAGAATAAACATGTCATCTTATTATAGGAAAAAGTTTCTAAGGGCTATGATTAATTTCTGAAACTCAGTGCCCAGATATATGTCAATAGTTTGTAGCTAAAAAGATGTCTTCAAAAGCTTTCAGTAGTTGAGCGTAGTGTATTTTTGAGATAAGATCGTATGGTTTGGTGATTTCTGTACAAGGGATTTAGTGTTCCATTGATCTCATCTATTTCTGTTTGTCTTTGATTGAAAACAGAACTGACAGAATTGCCAATAGAAGTGAAAACATACTTAGATAGTATGTGTCTTCTTGAACTTTGCAGATACGGACTTTATGCATTGATCTGTTACTGGGTAGATAAGACTGACTGTCAAGTCCATGCAGTAATGTGGCTTTAGAAGGTCTTACATTTTAAGTTTCCTACATCGTCCTGATACACCAGACTTACAGAGGAGCTATTTTCCTTTTCTTTTTTTAAATATTTTTTAAGATTTATTTATTTATTTATTTATTTATTTGAGAGAGCGAGAGAAAGAGAGACAGAGAGAGAGCAAGATGGGGAGGGGCAAAGAGAGGATCTGAGGTGGGCTCCACACTGACAGCGGCAAGCCTGATTCGGGGCATGAACTCACAAACCGCAAGATCATGACCTGAGCCAAAGCTGCACACTCAACTGACTGAGCCATCCTGGTGCCTCTTTCTTTTTCCTAATTCCTAAGTGGAATTTTTATTCATTACAGTTAACCTTTTATTCTTTTTAAATAAAAGATAACCTTTAATTTTTAATATAAAATTTAAATGTCTTAAATATCCCTTTAATACCACTTGAGCTACTGCATCACAAATTTTTATCTCTAGCATTGCATTGATTTTTGTTCAGTTTGAAGTAGTTTCTAATTTTTATTATGATTTACTACTTATGAATGATTCAGAAATATATTTTTTTAATTTTTTAAATGCCTTTATTTTATTTTGAGAGACAGAGACAGAGAGTGAGCGGGGGAGGGGCAGTGAGAGAGGGAGACACAGAATCCGAAGCAGGCTCCAGGCTCTGAGCTGTTAGCACAGAGCCCGACGTAGGGCTTGAACCCACAAGACTGTGAGATCATGACCTGAGCTGAAGTTGGGTACTCAACCGACTGAGCCACCCAGGTGCCCCCAGAAATATATTTTTAAGGTTCAAGTACCTGAAGTTTTTTATGTTTTCTTCTGATTACTGGCTTCTCTTCCTTCTTCCTTTTCAAAGTCGTCTCCTATAATAATTCCTATTCTCTTAAGTGCAGTACATAATGTTCTGTTGTACCTTCTGGGCTTCCCTTTCAGCGTAGACGTTTGTTGGAATTTGTTTTCTGTTTCAGAAAAAAGACACCTTTGACCCCACATTACCCTTTGTAAACTCATTTCTTGGCTTGTCTTTACAGCAACATTTTTTAAAGCTTTTTTTTAAATGTTTATTTTTGACAGAGAGGGAGGAGAGAGAGAGAGAGAAAGAGAGAGAGAGAGAGCATGAGTGAGGGAGGGGCAGAAAGAGAAGGAGACAAAGGATACAAACATGCTCTGTGACAGCAGAGAGCCTGACGCTGAGCCTGATGCTGGGCTTGAACTCGTGAACCATGAGATCATGACCTGAGCCAAAGTCAAGGTGATTAACCAACTAAGCCACCCAGGTAGGGGCCCCTGTAGTAGCAAATTTTGAAGGAGTCCTTAGAGTTGGTGTTTCCACTGCCACCTCCCGTTTTCTTAACCATGTTAGCCACCCTGCTGTATATTGTCACCGTTTTCAGGCAATTGCTTTCATGACCTCGATGTTACCAAATCCATCAGTGAGGGACTGATTGTCCATTGGCTCTGTCAGGTAGTGAGATCAGGGTATTGAAATCTCTGGCCTCGCTTGTAGATTTTTCTTCTTTCTCTTTGCAGCTCTTTCATGTTTTGCTTCAGTGTTTTTAATTTTGTCATTGAGCCTGTCCACTTTTGTGATTGTTACATCCTCTTGATGAATCGTGATCTTCTTTACACTTGATGCTGCTCTTTCCTCTGAAATGTTCTCTGATATTCGTATAGCCATTCTGTTTTCTTTTCATTAGTGCTACTGTGATACATCTTTTCCCATGCTCATGGCTTTACCCTGTTGTATTTGTATTTAAAGTGTGTTTCTTGAGAGCAGCATACGATTGGGTCTCAATTTTTTATCCAATTTGATAATCTCTTCCTTTAAATTAGTATGTTTCGATCATTTATATTTTATGGGATTAAGCACGTGGTTAAGTTTAAATCTATTGTCAGTTTTAATGTCTTCCCTGTTAATTGTGTTATACTTGTCAGTTCTGCATTGGTGTCAATATATTGAATTTTCTGATTGTGGGTTATATGTTCCTGCTTTCTTACGTGTCTGGTAATTTTTGATTGGATATCTGACATAGTGAAATTAATTTTCTTGGGTACTGAAAGTTTTTATATTTCTGTAAATGTTTTTGAGATTTGTTCTGGGATAAAGTTAAATTGATTTTTCTGAGTCTTCCTTTTCAAATTAAAAATATTAATTTTATTTTTTATTTTGAGAGAAAGAGAGAGAGAGAAAGAGAGAGAGAGAGAGAGAGAGAGAGAAAGAGAGAGAGAGAGAAGTGTAAGTGGGGGAGAAATAGAGAGAGAGACACACAGAATCCGAAACAGGCTTCAGGGTCTTAGCTGTCAGCACAGAGACCCATGGCAGGGCTTGAACTCAAGAACTACAAGTTCATGATCTGAGCTGGAGTCGATGCTTAATTGACTGAGGCACCCAGGCACCCCTGAGTCTTTCTTTTCTGATTTGTGGGTAGAACAAAAGTGATCTTCAGTCTCGGGTTAAAAACTTCCTACCAGGAGGCCCTTCTGTGCATTCTCCCTAGCGCTTCATGAATGCTGAGGCTTCCCAGCGTGCTGGTAAGGACAGAACCCAAGTCCTGTGTGAGTGTTGTTTATTCCCTCTCTTCTCTGGGTGGCTCTTTCCCTTGCTCTTGCCAGTGACCTTCTATGTATGTATCCATATTCTGATGAATACTCCAGGGAGACCCACTGCAGATCTCTGGAGTTTTCTGTGCGTCTCTCTTCTCTTTGGTAGTCTGTCTTGCAAATTCTAGATGCTTTGATTTCTCCAGATTCTCAGCAGTGTCTCTTTAATTCAGCAAATCTTCCTGTCTGTGCATATGACCCACTTCCCAGCACAAGACCTGGGGCAATGTAAGACTCCCACCTCCTACCCCCCCCCACCCCCGGCCCATTCTCAGATTTCAGGGATCACTTTGCTTCATTGCCTGGTATCCAGTATCTTGCAAATCCTTGGTTCACATATTTTGTTAAAATTTTTTAGTTGTTATTTACTTCTGGTAGGATTGCCATTCCAGTTCCTGTTAATCTTGGCCAGAAGCAAAACTCACAATCCTTCTTTAGTTCTCTTTAGTATGACTACTTTCTCAGAATTAATTTTCTGATTGTGGTTGACCAGCCTTTCCAGAATCGAACTTACTCATACTTTGCAAATCTTGTTTTGAGCTCATCATCTGAGAGAGAGATGCCCTCATACGCCCTCACAGTGAGCCCGTTTTGAGCCCACATTGCCAGGCGCGCAGACTCGGTTTGTACCAGTGCTTTGCTATGGGTTTTGCTCTGTGAGACACCTGTCAAACTCCCAAGAAATATACGCCTATTTCAAGTCCATCCCCCTAAGGTTGTAACTCCATCCTGGCCACATTGGACAGTTTATTTTCATTAGAGGGGTGAGCAGTGGGCCCCGTTTCTGACCTCACTCATCGTTCCTGCCCTGACGTTCAAAATAGCGTGTGTGTCTAATGGCCTGACCCTTGCCGCCGCAGCCCTGCCCTCCCTGTGGCTGCCGAGTTCAGCTCCTGTCCACTCCTCGGGCTCCCTATTCGCTTCTACTGCATGGAGATTCTCTTTTCTCTTTCTTTTGAAGATTTCAAATATGAAATGTTTTCTATTAATTTTGTGTTTCGGAACCGAAAGGGGGAAATTTAAATCTATTTCATCTGGAATGAAAAAAAAAGTTTTTGAAGAGTTAGCAAAAAGTGGAGACTGGGGGAGGTAACCTAGTAATTTTAGTAACCCCTGACTGAAATTCTCATCAGTTTATATTTCTTTTTCAAAAGAAAATTTTCAAAGATATATGTGTGTATATATATATATATATATATATATATATATATATATATATATATATATATATATACAGGCACACATATATATTGCTTTTGAATTTATCTAGGCAAAAATATTTTTCAAAAAATTTATATATATATATATATATATATATATATATATATATATATATATATATAGCCTTTGTGTTTATCTAGGCAAAGATTCCACTTCAGACTTTAGAAAATGCCAACCCTAATTCAAAGAGTTAGTAAAGATTTTGCTGAAGCTATTGCTGTTCTAGAGTTATCCAAAATTTTAGAATGATTATAAAAGGATGAAAACTAGCTTACTATTTGGTAATAGTGCAGTTTTTAATATTGTATGGCATGAGAGATATCATCTAATAAAAATTTAAAAACTTTTAAATTAGGGGTACTTGGGTGGCTCAGTCAGTTGAGCCTCTGTCTTCAGCTCAGGTCATCATCTCACAGTTAGTGGGTTTGAGCCCCATGTCCGACTCTGTGCTGACAGCTCAGATCCTTGAGTCTGCTTTGGATTCTGTGTCCTCACTGCCCCTCCCCCACTCATGCTCTGTCTCACTTTGTCTCTCAAAAATAAATAAATGTTAAAAAAAACCCTTTAAGTTATATAGATATTTATAAATATGTTGCAGGTAGATCTATTTCACTAATAAAATATATAGGAAATGAGTATCTGATTGGAATATCTGAAAATATGAGGTTCCTGGGTGGCTCATTTGGTTGAGTGTCTGACTCCTGATTTCGGCTCACCTACCAGGGTGGTAGGATGCAACCGTGCCCTGGGCTCTGTGCTGAGTTTGGAGCCTGCTTAAGAGTCTTATTCTCTTCCTCTGCTTCTCTCCCTACTTGCATGTCTCTCTCTTTCTCTCTCAAATAAATAAAAAAGAAAATCTGAAAATAAATAAAAAGATTGTGATTGTAGCCAACCTATGTCTGACTTTGTTTTTCAGCCTTCTCTCTTTGCCGCCCAGACTGGCACTACAGAATGTCAAGAGGCCCTTGGTCTGTTTCTACCTTCATTCATATTGTAGTCCACTGTCTTAAAGAAAGGCAATCATTTCCTATTAAAGATCGTTTCCTAAATTTAATGTACTAGTTGAAGTTTTCAATAATTAAAAAAGTTTCCTGATTGCTAAGAGTCATTAATAACACTTTTTTACTTACTCATTTTGAAAAACAAATAACTAAAAATATTAAATTCAGTCATAATTCATTTACATAAGGTATGAAAGAAAAGTCATCTCATTAATTCACAATTATATAGTCTTCCATTTTGAGGTGGAATGTGGATGAGTGATGATTATATGTTCATTTATGCAAACAACTTTATAATTTAAATCAGCCGTATTTAAATATATTGAAGCTGGGGCACCTTGGTGGTTCAGTCTGTTGAGTGTCTGACTCTTGATTTCAGCTCAGCTCATGATCTCATGGTCCTAAAATTGAGCCCAACATCATGCTTGGTGTGATGCCTGCTTAAGATTCTCTTTGCCTCTGCCCCTCCCCTATACATGCTTTCTCTCTTTCTCTCTCTCAAAAAAAAAAAATACATAAATATATTTAGGCTGTCCAGAACCTAAAAGTAAAATGGTGATGTAGTTTGTTAAAACTAAATATGTGTTGGGATTCACCTAATTAGTGGAAATGTTCCAAAAATCTACATGGAAAACATAAGCAATATACATAGTGAAACTCATGGAATTTTTTTTCTTTTTACTTTGCCTTCTTACAACTAATTGAGCTATAAACTTATAGCTAGTTGATCTAGCTAAAGTATAGGAAAATATTTAGCAATAATTTATGTTAGGTTTTTGCCAGCAATTTCTGTAGCTAACATATTAAACCAATGAATATAATGCAATAGATTGGGACATAAATTTAAACTTTGGATATTTAACAATAATTTATGTTAGGTTTTGGCCAACAGTTTCTATAGCTAACGTATTAAACCAATGAATATAATGCAGTAGATTTGGACATAAATTTAAATGTTGGTATCTGTTTTCAGTATTATAGCATTGACTAAATCTTTAACTTTGTTCTCATCATTAGAAGATGTATATGCTTTGGCAGCTCCTATAATAACTTCAGTCAACTCATTAGTAAATATACTTGGAACATAGGGGTGCCTGGGTGGCTCAGTTGATTAAGTGTCTGACTCTTGATATCAGCTCAGATTGTGATCTTCTGGTTGTGAGATCAAGCTCCATGCTGGGCTCCACACTGAGAATGGAGCCTGCTTGGGATCCTCTCTCTTTTTCCCTCTCCACCCCTTCCCTACTTTGCTCTCTCCTTCTCTCTCTCATAATAAATAAATAATTTTTTTAAGAAAACATAAAAGAAGGTCTGCTTATCTTTATCTTCATCTATACCTAATAAAGATATTCATTTATTAATATGTTGCTATAAGCTATATTTGGGTGTTAGGACATTGTGTTAGGTATTGAAGAAATAACAAATAGAAGTGCACATGGCCGAGAAGACCGTGGGGTTTCATTTTTAGCACATTAGCAAGCTTTATTAACGTTCTTTGACCAAAAATGAGTATCCAATAGGTGGTTTGACAGCTCTCATTTTGAAATAACTAACCAACAACTATAGAAATTTTTGCCTAACTCGGTCTTTGGTACTATATGTTACCAAAAATATATTAGTCTTTGATGCACTAATTATACGAAGAAACCAATATCCATGTTTTACCTGCAAAGTATAGAAGTGGGTGCTTAAAATACCTTGTATCAGTAGACATGAGGTTGGGGATGAAAGAGAAGAAAAAGATGGAAGCTGAAGGTCAACAATGAGCTAAGGTGAATGGGAAACAAATCTCAACCCACCTCTTTTCGTTGGCCAGGTAACAAGCGTATGTTAGGAGTTAAGAGGGAAAAACACTGTAGAGTTTTGGCTGTTGGCCCTAGTGTCTCCTTTATCTTTTTGTTCAAGATTTACCCATGGGAGGATTAAGTACATGTGTTCACAATACGTGTGGACAGGGGGATATTTTATTTATTTAGGACATAGTTATGTGTCTAGCACTGTTAGAGGTTAGGAAAGCACCTAACTCAGATATTTGCCTGAGTCTATTTGCAAGAGAGTGATGTATTTGGCTAATTTGTTACAGGAGTTGTTTTGGATAGAATAAACTATTACCCATATCAAAATCAAATGTAACAATCTTCTAAGTGAGTTGACTTGCACTTATCCATCTTTGTGGGATAATAAGCAATTAACCAATGATTGGAATGCAGGATATAATTTGTGATGATGGATCTAATAATGGAATTTAATTAACTTCAAATAAATATTTTAGTGAGGATTCATTTGCACACCCAGATATTTATTTATAATATAATAGCTTCTCTATTTTTGTCATTACCCTCTGCAGCAGAAATCATGCTGAAAGGTTAATATCAATTTAAAACGCCAGGATCTAAAAAGTCATAGCTTTTTAGTGTTTATAGTGTTGGTATCGTGATTAGTAAGCAGATCACAAAAAGACTGACAATGTGATGTGATTGATGATATTGTTTTCCAGTTCCTGAACATATTGTTCTGATTCTTTCAGATAGATTTGGGAGATTGGCTATTTTGTATGAGGTTGGATATTTCTTCATTGAGCGAGGATCATCATTTATAAAGCATCGTTCAAGAAATCATTCTTTTTAATTATGAAAAGAAATAATCTTATTTCTTCAATTGTTATTTGAATGATAACGGTCAGGAGGATGTTGATGGGTAGGTTATGCCTCTAGCAGGGAACCGAGACATGTTCAAAATATGGAGCTCAGTGTGCTTCCTCAACCCCCTTTGCCCATAATTTGTTCAATTTTTTTTTTAATTTTAGAGAGAGAAAGAGAGCACATGTGAATGGGGGGAGGGGCAGATGGAAAGAGAGAGTGAGAATCTTAAGCAGGTCCATGCTCAGTGTGGAGCCCAACACAGGGCTCGATCCCTGGGAACATGACCTGAGCTGAAATGAAGGGTCGGACGTACAGCTGACTGAGCCAGATGCCCCAATATCCCATAGTTCTTTGAGTCTACCAATTACATGGGAAATAATGATTCTCTCTGAAGAGTAATTTATATAATATTTGTATAGAAATATTTAGGTGTGGCTACAATAGTGGGTGGGTAGTACAAAAAAGCTTCTGAGAATTCATTACAAGGGAAAAAAAAAGGTGTGATAGAGGAGCTTGACTTGGCCACTAGCTAATCCCGAGAACCAGAGTGCAGTCCTAGTTCAGGACAGAGTGAAGTTACTCTTGTTTGAACCAGTTGTCACCCATACCACCTCTCAGGGAGGAAAGGCTATGTGTGAAATTTTAGAATTTTCTCCCATAAATGTGTAATGCCTCCGATGCAAGCAAAGTGGCTATGAACCTTCCCTAAGAAAGGAGCGTTGTTTCAGTCATGAGTGACAACAGCTTAGCCAGCTTGCTTAGTGACAGTGAAGTATTAACTAGTGGCTCTGAAGTACTTGTCTGTTACATGGAGCATTAAGACGCAGTCCACAGCTGGTGGCAGAAGTGGTCCTGGCCCATCTTGAATACTTACACAGGTCCGAGTGGGACTTTTCAGTAGTCTTATGGCTGAGGGTGTACTGTTCGAAGGTTGCTGTGGCCAGAATGATGCTAAGTGTTCTTACTGAGCTTCCTAAAATTTGTATGTGAAAGTTAATGTGGGGCGCCTGGGTGGCTCAGTCGGTTTTACGTCTGACTCCAGCTTAGGTCATGATCTCATGGTTTGTAAGTTCAAGCCCCACATCAGGCTTTTCTCTGATAATGTGGAACCTGCTTCAGATTCTTCGTCTCCCTCTCTCTGTGTCTCTCTCCCACTAGCCCTGTCTCTCAAAAATAAATATTAAAAAAATTAATGTTCATTTATTTTTTGAGAGACTCCGAGAGATAGCATGTAAGCCGGGGAGGGGCAGATAGTGAGGGAGGAATATAGAGCAGGCTCCAGACTCTGAACTGTCAGCACAGAGCCCAACTCAGGTCTTGAACTCATGAACTGTGAGATCATGACCTGAGCCAAAGTTGGCCAGTTAACCAACTGAGCCACCTAGGTGCTCCAACATTATTTTTTTTATGGTAGCATGATCTAACCACTAAAAGGGCTGGTTGCATAAGTAATTTTTTATTTTGATGTGAAGCTTTGAAGGACATATTTTGTGCAGGAAAATTTGAGACTGAATATTAGATCATTTTACTTTATAAGTGTCTCCTTAATGAAAAAAATTAATCCAGTTATTATAAAGACAAATGAATATACATATATAAATATTTTGTATTTCTATCATATAGTAAAAGAACAATTAGACAACTAGACTAAGATTACTACGAAGTGTCTTCTAGCAAAGCATCTTCTGTTTTTTTGTACCATTTTCAGGTGTGAAAGATACTAAAAATGTTAGTCTGACTGCAACTAAACTTTTGTATGCATCATATTTTTTTCATATGTGATACTTGAGGACAGAATTATAGATAACACTGAATATTGTCCCGAACTCTTGACATTTTAATACTTCTACATTAGTTGCTTTTTCTATACAACAAATTACCAAAAACTTAACAGCTTGAAAGCACATTTATCATCTCAAAAATTTTGTTAGGAGTGTAGACATGACCTATATGGGCCCTCAGCTCAGGGTCTCTGAACGCTGCAGTCTAGATACAGGCTGGGCTATGGTCTCATCTGGAGGCTCAACTGGGGAAGAATCTACTTCTACCCTCACTCAGGTTGTTGACAGAATTCAGTTCCTGTGGTTGTCAGACTGAGGGCCACAACTCTTGTTGGCTTTCAGCTTGAGGCCTCTCTCAGGTCTCAGAGGCAGCCTTCTGTTCCTGGAGGATGCCTTCTCTTCCTAAAGGTGCCCACCTTTTTTTGCCTCATGTACTTCCTGAACTTGGCCACTTACTTCATCAAGCCAGCAAAGAGACTTTATAGAGTAAGTCTACTAGGAAGACAGTCTTGTACACATTCACATAACCCCGTAAGTTAAATCCTATTACCTATACTATATTCTTCTGGTTAGAAGCAAGTTCCATGTCCTTCCCACACTCAAGGGAAGAAGGTCACATGAGTGTGTGGATCCTAGGGGTCGGCAATCATGAGAGCCATAATTTCTTTATGGCTTATGTAGGACATGTGTATTTTAACGAGCACACTGTTTTCTGAGGCCTATCAAATGTGAGTTACTATGTCGGTAATGCTGCCAAGTGTGTTAGAGGCACCTTGACACTTTGGTGGGTGTTGGCTCTGAGAACCATATCGATCTGTGTTTGGAAGGATATTTGCTGAGGCCACCATTTTAGAAGTCCTACCATTCTTATCAGATTTTGGAGTGTGAAATCATTATTTTTTCCTCAAGTAAATTGAATATTTTACACTTGCCACATGTGATTTTACACATGCCGGGAAAAGAGCTTCTACCTGCCTAACGTGTTTTGCCTGTCAAAGAAGAAAAGGATGGCAGCCTAAACAAGAGAACCCCCCGCCCCCACCTCCCCTCAGATCCAGCAGGACTCCGTGTAGCATACGGATGATAATAACGGCTCACAGAACAGTCTTTTGGGTTAAGGCACAAATGGAATAGACACCTTTTATTTCTGTTATATATCTGAATTTAAGCAAAGGTTCTTAGGAGAAGGCAGAATAATTGTATAAACAAAGTTTCATTTCCTGGCGTATTCCAAGATAGAATCCTTCGCTAATATAAGAGTTGCTTAGTATTCATGGCCACTCTTGTAGACAGTGAAAGGTTTTCCCCCAAAGACAGCAACGCAGAGAAAATCTGCATTTCACGCTTCCTATCATCTATATCCTAAAAGTATGTAATCAACTAAGGGATGAGTCTTTCATTGAATCTCAGTGGAGGAAGCAGAGAGGGACAAGAAAGTGGAGTTGGAAATAATATTTATTATTGCTTTAGAGGCTTTCCCCTTCACCCCCCGACTTTAATGATGATCCTCTGAGGTTCTTTTAAAGAACCGTTTTTACTTAACAGGCATTATACCCAAATCATATATTTATTTTAGCGATGCTATGTGGAAAAATTTTACATAGTTAATAATGTTAAACAAGGAGAAGTGTTTTCTATGACTTCTTAAATGGTTTTTTTCACAGAAGTGATGTGTCATTGTCAAATAGTGGGTCTCAAGTGACTTGTGCAGGATGGGTGGGAATAAGGTGGTGATCATTTCCAGGAAATTAATGGATTATTCACCCATTACTTATATAACATCCATTATGTTCTTACAAGTGCTGGGGAATACGATAGGGAACAAGAAGCTACTGCCATTATAGAACAGGAAGAAGGGAAGTTTCCTGAGGGCAAAATGCTTTGCAGTATCTTAAATCTTTATGAAATTTAATATGCCTGTAGGCTATTATGTGATTCTTAGCTTCTTGCACGTACTATATGTAGATGGGCAGACAGAGCCATGGTTCCTTGTTGCTTGTAAATGCCTCCTGAAGTCAGCCGCAGCTGTTGGACGTGTCATCCAGGGGCTTCGACCTAATTTCAGCGGAGGATGTGAACATGCAAAGTAGCTCCTGCTTTCTTAAATGCATGCAGTTCCTCGGGGCTCCTCAAGGGGATTGGAGCAGTGAGCCAAGAGAAAATGGCATTGAATGGATGTGGGCAAAAGAAAACCAGTATTTGTTCATTTAAATCATATTTAGTTTTGCTTAATATGATTTAGAAAATTCCAAATTGGGATGGGCTAAGCTGGTTTCAGTGGCATTTGGCGTTTATGACTGGACATCAGTCCTGTGTATTTGCTTTCCTCTTTGATTGGAGACATGGACGCAGGCGGTCAAATGTCTTTACTTAGGGTTTATGTTCAAGAATAGATCTTGTTTGGAATGATCTAATCAGGTCATTAATAAAATAATTCAAGTCAGTGTGAAAACTTTACAGGTGTGTGTCATCCAGATATAAAATTTAGGTTTGACCAGCCATCCCTAAAGCACCATGTGTCCTCATCAAGAAAAGATCGATCTTTCAGGCATATGAAGTGTGGTAAATATTTTGTTGAAGAGATTTCTAGCACTGTGAGGCCAGCTCATGGAGCCAGGGCTTGGAAATTAGTGGGCCATGCAATTCCGTATCTGATGAGATCCAAACTCCTGCGTCATCTGAGGCTGCAGAGCTCTGGGAGCCGGGAGTACTGGAGGATGTTAACATGATCAATTAGCTTCTTTCTGACAGCACCTAGGAAGAAATCGAAGCCAAGAGCAAACAGGATACAACTGCAGGATAGTCAAACGCACGAGAGGCGGAGATCAGAAACAGCTCATTTGGCAACACTCTTGGTTCACCTGCAGAGTTTGGGGTTTTTATTTATTCCAAACTCTCATACCATAATTTGGTAAAGTTTGTTCTTAATTGGAAACTAATCCAACAGAGAATAAAATTTTATGTGTGTCTATTGTATGTATAAGTAGGAAGAACGTTAGAATAGGTTAGAGAGTTCGATGCTGGTGTTTTCCGTGTGGCGACGTCTTCAACAGCAGTAGCAGCTGCTTTGTGCTGGTCATTTATCATGAGTCTGGCAGTTTTCATACATCACGGCACAAGCATTATTCAAACCTGCTTATGATTATGTTGTTATTTAACCCTTTGCACAGAAGAGAAAGACCTATGGAGGTGTGGCAGATGGGAGGAAGTCAGCCTTATAACCAGAAGAATTACCTCAATTTCAGTCTTACTCAATTTTAGCTTTTCTTGTCTACTGGACCGTGCCAGTTAGGGCTGTGGTGTAGATTGCAGCCACACTGGTATGGTCTTTCATCAAAGATTTTGCCTATTATTTTGGGTCTTCTTTAGACCAAAATCACCTTGCGTTCAAGATGAAAGAGCCATCAGCCAGCACACATTAGTTTTGTTGTTTTAAAACGATCCCCGCTTCTGAACCTCATTCTCCCCACTCTTCCTGAGGAGTGTCACCTAACTCCAACTCTGTAGCTCTGTCTACCATCTGTATGCCGATGGTTCTGAAGTGTATGTTCCTAAGACCCTTTTCCCAAGCTGCAGTTTCAGATACTGTTTCAGTTGGGGTCTAGCTAGGAGAATAGGAATGGTGCTAAGTGTTTCAAAAAGAGGAAATTTGATACAGAAAATTGGGTCCTTGGGTGTTGAGGCTAGAAGAGCAGAAACAGGAAGCTGTGGCAAACCGGAGATTCAGAAATGCCCGAGCAGGGACATTTGTCTGGATCGCCCTCACCCCAGTTGCAAGTGAAAGAAACTCAGTTAGCTTAGGCACAGGACTGCCCTGAGTCATAGACCTGAGAGGGAATTAATTGGGTTTAACTTACTGTCATTGAAGGCAGGGGAGCGGGTAGCTAATGCTTAGGAGGTAGAAATCAGACCTGATTTCTTCAGCATATACTCATTTATTCTCATTCTCTTTCTCTCCTTCTGCTTCTCCCTCCATCACATTCTCCCTGCCTTCCTTTCTTTATTTTTTTCTCTTGCCTCCCCCGTCCCCGCCCCGTTTATTTGGCTTTCTGCCACAGATTGAATGTCTCTCTACATGTCAGAGAAGATGGCAGCCACATTCTTACCTTCTTCAAATTAAACCACGTCATAGAAATAGCTATTATATTTAGTAGCTCTTTTATTAAGGCGTGTCAGTATCTTCATCTACTGTGAAGTCTTTTCTGACAATTGGAACAATTTATATTGCCAAAGAAATGGTATTCTGTGGCTCAGCCAACCCTAGGTCAATACCTCTTCATGTGGTGAGAAGTTAAGGCGATGGAATTGAGGAAGCCACATTTCCGGATGAAGGATGGTTGTTTGGTAAAAACATCACATACGCACACAAAGTTATTATCATTGTTGATATGGTCTGTGGGAAAATAAGTATACAATATTATAAATAAGTGTCTCAATTCCTGTTATGTATTGATTAATAACAACAGTTATCGGGTGAAACTAAATATGTCTTTATTTAAGTATGTGCTTCATGTCTTCCGGAGTCACCCTTTCTCATCTTCACATGGAATTCAGGAGCTCTGTGTATCCCTCGCTGGCAGCTCGCCACAATTCAGAAACCGCAACCTTGAACTGAGCTGAAATATGCTTCCCCGAACTCCTAATTATACATTTTCATATAAAACAATCTGTTACTCCATTTTCCTTATCAAAAATAATATATATATGCTGGATCCTTTTTTCTTGATTCTAATTTCATCATGAATTTTGGTAATTTTATTAGAAGAGTTTTATTTTCAAAACTTCTTTAAGATTGCTTATTTGTATGCATTCCTTCTGTGGAATTCAATCAGTTCGTCAGTTGGTATCTGTTTATTGAGTACTTTTCATGGAGATCTATAGTCAGCTGATGGGATTATTATGAAATGAGCAAATATTATTACAAAGGCATTATTGGCATAGTTACCAACGTATTTATTTTTTATTCACTACCTAAGGACAGTGTGTACATTTTATTTGTGTTAGAATAGTAGGAAGACAGATTACAGATTGATTATAAAATTTTTACACAAGTAATTGCTGAGTTCAAAGTTATTATATCCCACAAATACAAACTTGATTAACTTTCTGTCATTCAGGAAAGCAATAAGCATAGGGATTTTTCTTTTGCTTGCTTGTTACTTTATTTTATTATTATTTTTTCCCTGAATGTACTTTGCTTTATTTCTGTACACTTTTCATCCATAGTTCATTTTAATCACATCCCTTAAGTGTCAGGTTTATTTTAGCCTTTTAACTTTCATTTTGAGTAGTGACAAACAAAGGGGCAGTCCCTTAAAAAGCTTTGTCTTTAAAGTGACAGTGTTTCTTTAAAAATTTTTTTTATTGTTTTATTTATTTTTGAGAGAGAGACAGCATGAGCAGGGGAGGGTCAGAGAGAGAGGGAAACACAGAATCTGAAGGCAGGCTCCAGGCTCTGAGCTGTCAGCACAGAGCCCGACGTGGGGTTCGAACCCACAAACCATGAGATCATGACCTGAGCTAAAGTCGGATGCTCAACCGACTGAGCCACCCAGGCATCCCATAAGGTGATAGTGTTTCTATCCCCATCTCAACATCCCATTTGTGAGTGGGTGTGGTTCTGAGTCTGAAATTATCACCTCCTGTTCGTTTTCATTTCCCAGATCATCTTGTGGCAGATATACCTTTATTGTTGTGTTGATTTCATTTAATTCTTTAGGAAATTTATTCATTAGTGAATTAAAAACATAATCTGTTATTACCAGTAGTATCCCAAAGCTGGACTAAGTGTGGCTAATTTCTACCCTTTGTGTCCAGTGGTCCAAAATGCAGGGAGAGGTTGTGTTATAGGTGTTCTTGCCAGTGGAATTTTGCATTGGGAGGTAGGGAGAAATGTGGAGTCATCTAAGGTTTTTCATCAAGCTGGAGAGAGGATTTTGTAAAGGCACTGGGGGGTCTTAATTCCACTTTCCAGCAAGTAAGATTTCTGAAGTGACAGTGTTGATAAGATTTGTTTTCCCCCCGCCCTCTATCAGCATGTCTGTTAGAAATTACCAGGGAGTCTAGATCCCACTGGGTGGTTATGAAAAATTTGTCAGATTAGTTAGAATGTTCAGTTATATAATGACATTAGTTAGCTAAATTGCTTCCTTAATGAGGGCAAATGACATTGGGTTTTTAAATGATAGCCTAAAGATTTTTAGCGATATGTAGATGAGAAGATTCAACAAATGAAAACTAGTAAAAGAATATAAAAATTCTCTGCTAAGCAATTTTGAAGCATCTTTGTTATATGAATTTCTTACAAGAACTCTCTGAGTGGTCAAGGCCATTAGACTTGTATGACAATAAATGTTCTTTGCCCAAGGTCATGATTTAAAATGATAAAGATAAAATGTGTAGCCTGCTACCCTCCCAGTCTTCAAAGTCCTTTTCACTTCCAACACTGGGTTCAATTCCTTCCATTCTGTTCCAGAAGTACAACCTTTAGACTCAGCTCACCTTCAGATTTTGGATTCACTCTTATCTCCAATTAGAGAAATTTTACTCATTAGTTCATCAGGAGGTTGGCTGACTTCTGGCTCTTCTTTAATCTTAAACTCCTACTAGGGGTTTTTACCATTTGTTAGGACTAAGCTCCTGGTTTATATGGCTTATGTTTCAGCTTCAGTTTATGGCCATGCATATTATTCTAATGTGCCTACATCTATAGTCTGCTTCCTTATTGGTTCCTTGAGAACTGTGATCCTGTCACATGAGTCCATACTCTGAGAGACTATGATCCTAATTCATATTTTTTGTCTATCCTGACACCTGTCACCTTGGCCCAGTTATGCACTTACTGTTTTCTACAGACCTCCCTGATGCTCTGGGCTTCCCACCTGATGATGCTACTGGGCTTTTGGGCTGCTGGCCCGCCTGCCCAGACCTCCTGGCCGCCCCCTCTGCAGCCAGAACCCTCTCCGCTCCCCTCTTGCGCATTAAGGTCTCTATGCCGTAGTCGCATCGAAAAAGGCCTGTTTATATGGCGATGGTTGCATTGACAATAGCCTACCTGTTACTTAGCCATTTTCCTTTTGCTTTTGCTTAATTGTATTTTTTTCCAAACTTCGGAAACTTGCTGTTTAATACGATGGTGGGGAATACTAAAGAGGGGGTAAATGACAGTCTTATTTAGCTGGGACAGCCCCATCTCTTAAGAGGTGACAACTTCCCCAAGTGACTGTGATAAGAGGAATGATAGATCACACTTCTGTAGCCCTCATTCTGCACCCAACTCTCCCGAAGTACTTTTCAGGTATTAATGCGCATAGTAAATTATAACACCTGCCATCAGCAGGGGCTAGGCAATGTCACATTTTAGTGCAGTAGGGAAGTCAAATTTCTTAGATTTTACTAAGTTGTGCATCAGTTAAGGCTCTTGTCACGTCTTAATATCATCAACAGCCAGCACCGGAGAAAAGGCAAACGCCACAATTTTACAGATTCTGCAGAGCAAATGTGAAAAAGCGGTTGTACACACAGCTTTCCCTAACTATACTGAAAGTGCACAAATGAAAACAAAATGTCCAAACATAAAACAGACTCTAGGGAGTTAATAGGCGGTGATAACCATGGATAAACAAACAAACAAACAAACCAAGGATATTAGAGAGTTGTAAACACATCCACCTTTCCTGACACAGTAAAGGGGGAGAGATACGTGGCCCTATATAATGAAATATTTGTAATATCCTAACATAGTCACGTCGCGTTCTCATTTCTTCGTTATTTTCAAAAGCATTTTGAATGAATGTGTACTGGGGGTTTTCCCTAAAATTAGTAATGACTTTGACACTGGTAATGGAGACATATACAGCAGTCGCTCCTCATGGAACCTGGAGTCTGTTGGGTGGTCTGGACAAGGAGACAGGCAATTGTCATGCAGAATGGCAAGTGCAGTGGCACAGACTGAGCTTTGGATTCAGACAGTTCTGGACTCAGATCAGCTCTGCCACATACTAACTGGGTTGTTTTGAACAAATTAATTACTTTCTATCAACCCTAGTTTCTTCATCTATAAAATGGGAATAATGATTGTACCTGTCATAGGGTTGCATGGATTACGTAAGTTCCTGGTGAATAAACTCTACTAAATATGTACTATACCGATATCCCTAGTTGGCCTGGCACTTATATCACATCCCAAGTATCATCCCAAGGTCACATGACAGTGAAATTAAAAAAAAATTTTTTTGAGAGACAGAGAGAGACAGCATGAGCAGGGGAGGGTCAGAGAGAGAGGGAGATACAGAATCTGAAGCAGGCTCCAGGCTCTGAACTAGCTGTCAGCACAGAGCCCGACACGGGGCTCGAACCCACGAACTGTGAGATCATGACCTGAACCGAAGCCGGTCACTTAACCGCCTGAACCACCCAGGTGCCCCGACAGTGAAATTTTAAATAAGGTAAGAGCTGAAATAGATATGCTAGAGAGTATGTTAGTATGAGAGTCTCTCACTTCTGTATGACATAAACATTAAGGTCAACTTCTGAGTGAAGGGAACAGTAGAACAGAAAGTTGACTTGTGCAGGTTGAGGGACTGGTAGATGTGGTTGATCATGAAGCCTGGACCAATGTCTATAATGACACATTATGAATATTTAAAGATGTCCCATATTTAAGTCTTTTCCACCTGAGCCCAGTGTTACTGAAAGACTGAAGACTGGGTAGGTCTGAGGCATATTTTTAAAACTGAAGCTTACATCTCCGTTTCTCTTCAGTGTCCAGTTCTTTTTTACATCCATCCCTCCATTTATCATCCACTCATTGATCCATCAATTCATCCATCTATTCGTGTATCCATCTATCTATCCCTCTTAACGTTGTCTAGACATTCTTCCACTGATCGAATATGTATTGATTGGTCCACCACGAGGCACTGGGAATATAAAAAACAGCACAGTATTCTGTTCTCACAGAATATTTTAACTAAGATGCAGGTTCAGCTCAGCCAAGATAGAAGTGTGTTTCTCTCCCTCCTAAAATTCTGAGTAAATCGTTCAAGAACTTCATTATCTTTCCATCTGTTTACCATTTCATATCTCTGGGGGTTACTGGCCTTGTTCATAGGGCACAAGATAGCTGACTTCATGCCCACATGTCCATGTACTGACCAGGGGATTGAGGAAGAGAGAGAAAGCTGTGCTGCTTCACTTTAAGTCAAAATATGACTTGGAAATTGAACGTATCACTTCCACTCATATCCAAATAGTTGGAAAAAAATAACATTTTGTACATCTAGTTTCAAGGGAGACTCAAAATAAAGTCTTTATTTTGTATGACCATATGACCAACCTAGGAACCGGGATTAAAATGAGCAAAATCCATGATATATTTTGGAGAATACAGATACTGAAGAAACAACACAGTTTCTCACAGAGTATATGTTCTAGTTAAGTTACAGGCAGGTGAGTTGACAATTGCCATACATTTCAGAGATGCCCCAGGAGTAGGATGTGGTGGGAGTCATAGGACTTCTTTGTCTTCAACATTTCCACTGCACAGTCCTTTCTGTCTCCACATTTAGCCCTGGGGAGTTTCCTGTATCTCCGTGTTCTTTCTCCTCTACTGTGGTTTTTATTTCCTTAGAATAAGTAAGTTTTAGAAGGAAAATCAATGCTTCATTCATCGCTAATCACTTCTTTATCTCTAATATCCCTCCTTATTTGTAATTCTAGGATATTTTCTTATGTCTTTAATAGGTGGACTTTTAGACTCACCTGGAAAGATATTTTCAGACAAAACCAATAAATCTGAGAATTAGATTTCTTATTAAGATTGAAAGCATGGAGAGAGAGTCCAAGAAATAATTTATTGAAATATTACTAAAAACAATCACATTGACATGTTCTGGTAAAAGAGTTTAAAATAAAAGAATTTCTACTAATTTCTTGATAGTTAAAACAATCTTACAGCAAGAGGTGTTACACTGCCTAAGAAGAGAGTAGAAGATATGGCCTCTGGGCAAGTAACTTACCTCCTATGACTGTTAATTGCTTATTCCTAATTATTTGTAGAGCTGGGCATTTTAACAATAAATATTTCCTTTAGATTCACTTAGTTTTAAAAAACTAGAACTTTTATGAGTTACTTGATTCTTTTCTTCAAACTAAACTGATCAAGCCTTGGTAAAATGACTCTGGAAACAGAATCTCTTAGAAACATAGGGGACCCCTCAGTGTTCTCACAGAGGGGTCCCCACCCTTAAGCCAAGGGAAAGCCTCGCAAGGTCTGGGATTAACAATACCACTACTGAATGCGGCTCACTGCATTGAGAAAGATAATTCGATTTCGGTTTCATTGTATCTACCTGGATATTTTGCCATCTTATATTCATTAAGGATTTTTATGACTTGTAATTTTCCTTGCTGAATTAAATTGTCCTGCTAAATTACACTGCTCATTTTTCTGATTTCAGAGTCATTTCTTAATCATTTAAACTCAGTAATTTTGTCTTTCTGTAGGAGTAAGACTATTCTTCTCACAGTTAAAATAACAGATCATATATTTAATGGCTAGTAAATAGTTTTTTTTCCTTTAAAATATTTTTATGTCTTTATTTTATTTTGAGAGAGAGGGGCAGAGAGTGAGCCGGGGAAGGGACAGAGAGAGAGGGAGACACAGAATCTAAAACAGGCTCCAGGCTCTGGGCTGTCAGCACAGAGCCCAATGCAAGGCTTGAACCCACAAACCGTGAAATCATGACCTGAGCCAAAGTTGGCTGCTTAATCTACTGAGTCACCCAGTAGATTACCTTTAAAATGACATTTTCTAAAATTTTATATAGATTTAGAACATTATTATTGTGATTGGTTTAATTTTGGCCACTTTAAGTAATGTCTGTATATAATATTGGATATCATATCATTGGATCTAACAGTCACATCCAAACTTTTTCAAGAGGTGAATAAGCTCCTCGCGTGATCACCTTGGGAGCCTTTTACCCTGATTCTCATGCTACCATTGCACAAAACATTTTAGGGGGGAGAGGTTCTACTTTCCATTCAAAATAATAATGCAATTTAATTTCACCAGATGTTTTATTAAAATAGTAAAGTATAGTCAAGTCATATCAACTGGTTGGATATTTTCAGGTTTAACTCGCCTGGACTATTGGCTGGTTATTGATTTGTTTACCAAGAAGATATTGAATTCTTGTCATATATCAGATTTGGGTACACTAATGAATTAAATATCATCATCTTTTGCTTTTGAGGTGCTTATGATTTTGCTGCGAAGCAAAATAGTTAAAACTAATTATGGTACGTTACAAATATTGACTAAGTGTGGCCATGTATGAGTAAAGAGCAGGAAGCAGTTTATTCTGGATAGGCTGGGGAAGACCATGTGAAAAGATGCTGTTGAATATGGACTTCAAGGGATGAATAGCATTTCACTAGGTATCATCTATGGCTGCTTTCTCCCTACAAAGGCAGAATTGAGTAACTGCAACAAAAACTAGTTTTAAAAGCCTAAAACATTTATCTTCTCATTTACATGGTCTATGAGTTCTACTTATAGAACATCAGCTCCATGAAGCAGCTCCAGAAGCAAAAATTAGTATCTAGAGGGAGAAAGGATGTGGCTAGGCACTGGGTGGGTGTTAGGTATTCCTGGAGTCTGTGGCTGTTGGGAAGAGGTCGAGGTAAAGGAATAGTAAAGTTGGTTGGAAAAGGGTTTAAATAGGTTGCTAAGGTTCTGTCTTAAGAGATCTTGACAAAGGACCTTAGGTTTAATTTCCATTTGCAGGGTTGGTTTCTTAACAATTTTCTCCTCCTTCCTCCTCTCCTACCTTGTTTCCTTCCTTAGTACATTTATTTGAACGTTCCTTTCTATGTTCTAGGGATAAAGTGAAAAAGTAAGAAAAAAAGTCTTATCAGCATAGAGCTGATGTTCTAGAAGTAGAACTCATAGACCGTGTAAATGAGAAGATAGTAAATGTTTTAGGCTTTTAAAACTAGTTTCTGTTGCAGTTACTCAATTCTGCCCTTGTAGGGAGAAAGCAGCCATAGATGATACCTTGAAAAAAGGCAAATGCCTCATTTCCAGTAAAATTTTATTTACCCAATTGAAGTTTGAAATTCATATAAATTTCATGTGTCGTAAAATATTTTTCTTTCCTTTGGTTTTTTCCTTCAACCACTGAAAAATATAAAGGTTATTCTTAGCTCACAGGCCGTACAAAAACAGATAGGCTAGATTTGGCCCACAATCTGTAGTTGGTCTAACCCTGTTCTAGAAAGAAATTTAGGTTAATGGTGACATTAGACACAGCCATTAGCTAGGTGAATCAAAAACGATTTGCATTATTTAAAAGATTTAGAAAATAGTATCCCCAGCTTATAAAGCAGAGAGATCATCAAGAGAGGCAGGGAAGTGCAAGTTATTGGGCCATGGACAGTCTTGGACACTAACGTTCAAGCGAGTGAAAGCTACATCAGATCTTTTCAAAATTCAGTTGCTTCCTTCATCTTCAAGCTTGTGTTCACATGACATTTCTGTAAATAAGCTACGCTGGCTATGTCCTGAGATCGCCTCCTGAGCTCGGTCCTCTTGTGAGTCTTGGAATTTTGTAGTCGTCAGTGTCCACTCCAGCATCACCATCATTCGTGTCTCAACCTAGCCATGTGGACACAGCCCGGATCAAATATTTTTCTCAAATGAGAATGCAGAAACAGAATGATTCCTAGTTATCCAGCTGTGAGTAAGCTATCGGTCTAGCAGATGGGCTGCAAGGCCTTGCCTACACATTTTAATTATATTTTTCATCTGCTCAGGATAGTATTGGGTTTCGTTGTTGAAGTTCTGAAGTCATGTTGCTTGGGACTCAAGCCTAGCTCCACCTGGTCTGCGGTGTGACACTAGACAAGTTACTGAGGCTTCTTCAGCTTCAGCTTCCACATTTGTGAAACGGGAATGGTACTCTTATGTCACTTCCAGGTCGCTTGCACTGCATTCAGTCGTCCTCATGATCTACGTCAAGCACATAGTGAAGTATGTGGCAAATTGTAAAAGAAACAATAATGGACTATTATTACTACCATTGTGAGTAGAGGAAATAGGATATTTAGTCCTTTTTTTTTTTCTTTCCTCATGGGGTTGTAGCTATCCTAAGATTGGATGAATATTAGAAAAAGGAGAGAAGTAATTTAGAAAAAAACCACTTGACTTAAAATCCTAAAAAATTGGGGTGCCTGGGTAGCTCAGTTGGTTAAGCATCCTGCTTCAGCTCAGGTCATGATCTCAGGGTTTGTGAGTTTGAGCCCCGTGTCGGGCTCTATGCTGAGTTCCAGAGCCTGGAACCTGCTGCAGATTCTGTATCTCCCTCTCTTTCTGTCCCTCCCCTGCTCACATTTAGTTTCTCTTTCCTTCAAAAATAAATAAACATTTTAAAAAATCCTAAAAAATCATTTAGATTTTTACAGAGAACTTAATAGAAGGGGAAATTAAATATGAGCTGTATCATTTTGAAAGAATACAATCAACTTAAATATTTCAGAAGTTTAACTTGAGAAAGGTTAATTACTTTTCCTATGTCAACTACTTATAAAAGGGGTTTCTAATTCTTTTGCAGACATGCCCAGGACATACTCATTTATTAATTTAATGCAGTGTATAGTGGACCCCCAGACTTCTATATGATGACTAAAAGCCACTATGATATATCTTAATGCGAAATCTCCGCACAGCCACTGTTGACTTCAGCTGCTAAAATTAGAGTATGCTCTTTTCAACTTTTTCCCCATTGTATTAGAATTTACCTTGGTCTGACACCAGCAAGAGGCTTTTTATTTACTGTCTGTTGCTGGGAAGGATTTTAATTGGTTCCATGGCTCTTAGTCAAGTATCACTTTATTTCTCCACGAATGATTCAGACCTGCAGGAGTCATGCCATAACTAAACCGTATAAATATGTAGGACCTGGGAATGTCACACACCAAAAAATTGTACAATGGAAGAAGGTCGTGCTGATCTTTATAAGAATGAGTGAAATCTTCACTTATTCTTGTAGGTTTTGTGCTTTGGAGTTTTTCTCTGAGAGAGAAGTCTATGCTAATCACTGTACATGTTATTTTTTCAATCCACTTTATGCCCGGCGGGACGTATTTACATATTTATATAATGTATAATGCATACATTAACATAAATGTGTGCGTGTATGTGTACCATTTGAACTTTCTGCCCATGAAATCTATTTCTATGTTCAAGGCCATCATATCTACAACCAACATGTGAGTGAGTTATTTCTCTTGTCTCAATTTCCTCAGGGGTGAGAGAAAGCTTACATCTTGAAAGGGATTATCAGAAGACTAACTGAGATAATAGGTTTAAAATGTCTAGGTCAGTGCCTGAATCAGCAAGTGCTTAATCACTGCTAGATTTCTTCTTTCCCTTTTTTCCGATGGCTTTCCTTCTACCTTCTGGTCCAAATCAGCCTTTGGCCACTGTCAGGGGCTGCTCTTTTATTCTAAAATCACTATGTAATTTATTCCAATGCTTAATCAAAAGCAGACACAAATAAACTAAATATGATAATATTACTTCAGAGATTTCCCAGTTGTAAATATGATGAGATACCCTAAAGATATGTATTAACATAAACAGAATAATCTAATTATGAAATTACATGGGTCTCCAGGCTTTTATTGTGTTTATGATTGAAAATGATATTGTAGATTTCATGTCTATTAATGCATGAGAGTTTGGATAAAATGACAAGCAACTTCTAATTGTTTTTTCCTTGGGCACCGATGAAGATGGGCTACAATTTTTATTTACCACCGATATGTAGAGACCCTCTGTTTCTGCTTCTCTCTTACTCCCCTTGGCCTCGCCCATACACTAAAATGGCCTTAGTTACTCACAGTTCTCTGTCTTCCAAAATAATATGCTCCTTTATTGCTATGATATCTCTGATTATGTTGACTGCTGGCCCTGTAGATAGATTTATCCTTGTCTTCCAAGCCTTTTTTCTAGTGAGCCTGTTTTGTCACAGTGTTTGAAAATATTTGTAGTTAATGATGATGAAATTGGCCTAGTAGATGACATTGGTCTCATAGGTTTGGCCTCTGGGCATTGCTCTTGCTCTGCGTGACTTGTGTGCTTTGATGCTTTTGCAATTAGGATCCCACAGGTGGTCTGCTGAGTTGCCAGAGGACAGGTCATATATGCTTAAAAATCTATAATAAGAAAATTTTATAGTTGGACATTTCTGGAGAGTGTCCAGGCCAGTATGAGGTCTGGGACTAAAAGTTTACCATAGCAGAGATGTCCACAGCCAGAATGATCTGTGTGCAACATTGTCATAAGAGCTATAAGTAGATATATCTATATATATCTCACCCCGCCCCCCATCTCTGGAAAACATCATTCTGCTTTCTGCTTCTAGGAATTTGAATATTTTAGATCTTTCATATGAGTGGACTCTTTGTTAAATTACTTAACCTTTCACAAGTCTTTGTCAGCTTTTTCAAGCCTTTGTTAGCTTTTGCAACTAAAGAGACAAGCAGGAAAGACGTTTCTTCCAGATACCTAGTCAGGATATTGATTTTTTAAATGGCAAAGGATCGAGGTGCCTGGGTGGCTCAGTCGGTTAAACGTCCGGCTTCAGCTCAGGTCATGATCTCACGGTTCATGGGTTCAAGCCCTGCGTCGGGCTCTGTGCTGAATGCTAGCTCAGAGCCTGGAGCCTGCTTCAGATTCTGTATCTCCCTCTCTCTCTGACCCTCCTTGCTCATGCTGTCTCTCAAAAATAAATAAAAAACATTAAAAAATTAAAAAAAAAAGAAGGAAATCCTACCATTCGTGACAGCAAAGTAACCTGGAGAACATTATACTCAGTGAAATAAGCCACAGGCAAGTGCCATATAAAATAAGTCAGAGAGACAAATTCTGTGTCATCTCACTTGTATGTGGAATTTAAAAAAGTCAAACGCTTGGAAATTGAGAACAGACGTGTGGTTTTCAGGGGACCAGGGGATGGGAGTGGGGTAGAGAAAATGGAGAGATTATGGTTAAAGGCTACAACATTTCAGTTATAAGATGCACGAGTTCTAGAAACCTAACATGCAATATGGTGACTATAGTTAGTAAGACTGTATTGTATACTTGAAATTGGCTAGGAGGGTAGAGCTTCAGTGTGCTCGCCACACACGAGGTAACTGTGTGAGCTGGTGGACACGTTAGTTTGTGTCACATTAGCTTGGTTGTGCTATTCATTTCACAAGGTATGTGAATAACATCATGTTATACACCTTCCATACATTCATCAGTTATATACCTCAGTTTCTGAAAGTGGGGAAAAAATCCTGATTAATGCTGGGCATGATTGAGGAGAAAAGGCACATGCTTCAGTAAGTCCTGGTAAAATTCCTCAACTGTAAAGATTAAGAGAAATTATACAGACTTGTAGGCTGGAATGATACACTTTCAAAATAAAAAAAGGACCTAGAGTGATTGCGATTCTCTTCTATAACATTGAAGTTTGAAAGACAGTTTGAGTTTACAGAGAGACAAGCTCTGTACCACAGGAGTCCATTACCAGTGAGGACGTAATTCACCTGTTAGGTTAATGGTGATAGCATAACGTATTGTGAATATTCAGTGATTCAGAGAGTGTATCATTTGTGTACCTCTTGAGAGAGAATTGTTTGAGAAAGTACTCCAACAGAAAAATGCATCAGATAAAAGAATTTAAGAGAAAGAAGAAGATGAGAGGATTCAGTGGTGAATATTGAATCTCATAACTTTTTTCTTTCTTCTTTCTTTCTCTTTCCTTCTTTCTTTCTATCATCTATCTATCTATCTATCAACTATCAATCATCTATCTAAGTAGATAATAATAGGAAAAAAGAATATGGATAATCAAAATGCCAAAAATTGATTAATAAAAAAGAATAGGTATAAAGGAAAGCTATTAATAAGCTAGAACTAAATTTACTATGTTACTAAGGCAAATGTGGGAGCTGTGTAGTGAGTTCAGGGATTTGGAGCATGATCAAGGAAAATGATATGACCATGAGGTGGCAGTAGCATTCGACAAGCTTTAGTTGGGGGGCAATTTGATAGATTTACAAGCTAAGGAGGTCCCTAAATGGCATGAGACCTTTCCAGAGACCAGGGTGCAGCGCCCCCTCCAGGAGGGGAAAAGGGCAGGGAGGGAGGACAGGTCCTCTCTCTCATATGTGTTGATGTTGTCACTCGGGAAGCTCAAGAAGTCTCTGAGAGCTCAAGGATTAGAGAATTTAAAGGGAAAACAGGCTTGGGATCTTTGATAGGCCCTGAGGCGCGTCTATGGCTAGTGAGTGTTGGATGCGGCTTCCTAGGGTAAATGGCTAAAAATCTTCACCTTTGGGTTACATGTAAAACAATTGCATGTGTAAAAATGTGTGTTAAGTGTTGGCAGGCTTTGGAGCTCACAGTGCCAGCTCCCGGAGTCAGATCTAGTAGACAAGATACTTGAGGACATAGAGGATTTGAATGATACCAATAAACATCATATGAAATACATGGATAGTAATTTACACTTCCAAATATAAATATATTATGTATCTGTGAAATACTGAAAATCAACCATATATTTTTCAATGAGGTAAACTTGCCAAAAGGGCAGGACTTCTACAGGCTACAGGTTTCATGTTGGATTAAAATAAAATTAATCATAAAGATATCCCACCCTCCTCAACTATTGGAAACTAAGAACCATACTCTAGGTTAACTGTGGATCAGACAGAAATTAAAATGAAAATTAAAAGTTAGAACCTGTTTTGAAAACATTGTAAAGGAGAATATACATACAGCCAAATAAGCTCAGCAGAAGCTCTGTGTGAGGGGTAACTCCAGCCGGTGATCCCCGGAGAGGGCTTTATGCTTTTTTCCTAAAATTACAAGAAAACCAACAACAAAAAATAGATAAAGGGAAATACTAACCTTAAGTCCTGTAATAAAAGTGAAATAGAAAGGATAAATAAAATAAAACTATTTTTTTGAGTATTCAAGAAAATCAATAAAACCTTGCCGAACTGGAGAAAAAAGAGAGAACAGTATATATGCTTAGGAATAAGAAAGGTCACAAGTCTACACAGATTGAAGAGATTAATGACAGAAAGAAACACTGTTGCAACATAAATATACTCAGTGAAAATCCTTAAAAAATGTAGACGCCTATGGATGTATGGAGTCAGAGTCGGACCTGGTCAACCAAGACAGGATGCTTGGAATATAATAAAGGAAAGCGAAACCCAGTTTGCTATAAAAGAGTTAAAATTTATTTGGCAAAATATTATAAATGAAGTCAAAATAAAAATTGGAATATGTACAACTTCCTCATTTTTTAGCTGGAAGAATGTGGAAAAATGGATATCCTAGGCTATTACTACGCATAGTTTGGGTGGCGGGGAAAAGTTGGGAAAAGTTGACAGATAGGGTAGAAAGAACTGAAGGACTTAATACATACGGGCTGTAGGTATAATTTAAAACTTAAAAACCCAGAACAGTAAAGTGCTTGAATCAAGCAAGTACTTTATCCTAACAAAAACTGGGAAGAACAAGTGTGAACATGACTTCTAAAGTACCATAAACTTAACCCAAACTACTCCATTAGCTACATTGTTTAGGGAAAATGAGCTGGAGACCCTCATCACTACGCACTGCATATCCTTCATAAAACAAATATGACGTGTAAAGCCGTCATTGAAAATAGTAGTGCACTGATCACTCCACTGGACGGTGCCTTGTGGAGCTTGCACACGTGGTCAATATTAGTTGTCCTCCCCTTCAAACGCCAGTTTTCCTTTCCATCAGGTTACTCTCTTATCCCATCTGAAGCAGGTCTTTCTCTTCACTCGTGGTGAATCGACGCAGTAATGAGCCCAGTGCCTGCTTACGAGCCCCGCTAATATTAACGTGACTACATTTTGCTGTGAAATAGTAACTGACTTCCTAAGAAAAGATTGTAGTGTTAGGACTATTTTCTTTTCTCATCCAAATTCTTGGGATAGAAGAAACCTTGACTTGTCTTTTCAGGAAGGGATCCCTTCCAATTTTGTTTTTCAAGGTTACCGGTATGGAGTGACATTTGTTTGAAACACAAATCAACATCGTATATCAGTTTGATGTATAAAGTCAATAGCACATTTCTAAAACAAAGAGGCACTATGTCTTAGTAGAAGAACAGGAGACTTGATTTGGAACAGGTTCAAGGATTTACTGATCCTGAGGTCTTGGACATGTTACTGAATTCCCCAGTCTTTGTTTATACAACAGGATTATCCTCATGTACCTTCCTGGAGGGTTTGTTGTGAAGATCAAGTAAGTACTTTATGGAGGAGTTCCATGTGAGCGAGAGCCCTTCTGTGCATGCGTGAAGTATCACAGTCCGTACTCAAGTACTTACCTGCCGCAGGCTGATCTTCCTGGGCCCTCTGTGCTCCTGGGGGCCCGCCTTCCACTCCGTCCCGTCTTTCTGCTGGTCAGCTCTGCCTGAAACCACGTTGTAAATTAATGTCTTTAAACAATCTTATTGAGTAGATTTTTTGTTTCTTTTTTGAAGGATTTCCTTTTATTTTTTCTGTTAGGTCTTAGATTTGTCATTCTCCCAGCTACATCTAGGAAGGAATTTATCTGTACTACAAAATTGGAATCTCTAGAGATGATGTTTGAATAACAGTAAATAAGATTATTTTATTCTTATCCTTGGCGTGAAAGAAGTGCCATGTTAGAGAGATCTATAATGGGGTTGAATCTTGAAACAGGTACTTAAAATGTAAAATCAAGTTAGTCTACTTGAATCATTTAAATTCTGTAAAGTGTGACTTCATAAAATGACTAAGGACATTTTCATGTAGCAATAGATGCCATACAGCCTTATGGAGGAGATGATGTAAAGGCGTAATAAAATATTATGTTCCTCCTCCCAGTAGTCTTCAACACCAATATATTATGTAATTCTAAGTAATTACTAGAAGTCGGTGTTTACTGGTCCTACGGAAATTCTGTTTCTGTTGTGGAGGAAACTACCTGCACTTAGCACTCCAGCATTGTCTTTTAATTCTACTTAAGTCACAACGTACAGAGTTTTAATAAATCCAAATAAGATACTTGATTTTTTATACTTTTTCTGTCTTCTGTGAGAGACCATACTAAAAGGATATTTTTCTTTCTTTCATTCATTTTTTTTTTTTTTTTTGGAAAGACAGTGTGTGAGCAGAGAAGAGGGGCAGAAGGGGGAGGAGAGAGAGAGAGAGAGAGAGAGAGAGAGAGAGAGAAAGAGAGAGAGAGAATGACTCTTAGGCTGGTTCCATGCTCTGCTAGGGACTTGATCCCATAACCCTCAGATTGTGACCTGAGCTGCGATAGAGTCGGACATTTAACTGAGTCACCCAGGTGCCCGGAGCATAATGTCTCTTGATGAAAGAAGATAACTTTATTTTGATGGTTTCTATGTATTAATAATGTCTCAGCTCTTGCATTGCGGGATTTCCAGCATTCTAAACTTTGCCATAATGTGATCTCATTATAATGTAAATTATTAAAACGTTTGTAGCCTGTTTCATTGCTTGGTCCTAGTTGTGGATTTAATTTTTTTCTATTAGGTCATCACAACAGTTTTCAATAATTATCACTGCCTTATTAATATGAATAAATGAAAGAATGATTCTAATTGTAGTTTTAATTTGTCTCAGATGAAAGGCAGGATAGGCTAGAGCATCATCATTCACATTTTTTCCCAATTTGGTTGTACCTATCATGTAGCTGTATCTATCATTTACATCTATCAGTCGAAGTAAAGTGGGATGTATGATAACAATTGGAAAATAACACGGTGTGGGAAAACAGCTTGGACTCTGACATCAGACAAGGTTAGCCGTCAGCTCTCCCACTGATCCGTTTTATGACAACTTCTAAGTTGCTAAGTTCCTCTGTCTTGCTTGCTTTATCCATAAGTAACACAGATCGTGGCGCCTGGGTGGCTCAGTCGGTTAGGCACTGGACTTCGGCTCAGGTCATGATCTCACGGTCCGTGAGTTCCAGCCCCGTGTCGGGCTCTGTGCTGACAGCTCAGAGCCTGGAGCCTGCTTCGGATTCTGTGTCTCCCTCTCTCTGCCCCTTCCCTGCTCGTGCTTGCTCACTCTTTCTCTCATAAGTGAATAAACATAAAAAAGTTTTTTGAAATAATAAAAAATAAGTAACACAGATAGTGGCTAAGTCCATCTCTTTTCATCTCAGGGTGTAGCACTGCCTACCCTGTGGCCATCTCACATTAGCATTGCAGATCCGTAGGGATCTTGTCAGGATGTCTATTCTGATTCGGCAGGTCTGAGCTGGGCCCTCTGATCTTGCATTTGTCATGAGCAGATGGTCCATCTGGCAGTTTGAGTAGCAAGGTTGTAATGGACGTTGGGATGCACTCAGGTTTGATTACGTGCTCAAATGCTCTCCTCACATCTGAAGTGGAGATAAGCACACGGCCGTTGAAGAGGTATTCTGGCAGTTAGAGATGATACATTGTTCAATGCCCATACTGGCTTCTGCTACATGGTAGGAACTCTTGGAAGCACTGTCCGTGTGGTCATTTTCTTAGGTATCAGCTATGTGTAAAGAAATCATTTATGTTTGGCACTGAAGCAGGTCCAGCTGGGAGTCCTGTAGGAATCTTTTTTTCCAGACCCCTTTTGTTTACAGAGGAGGAAACTAAGACTTTGAGAAGGCAAATTTCCAGAGGACAGAAACCCAGACCTCATAACTGCGCCTAACATGCTTTCCCTCCTGTCATAGTGACTTGCTTGTCATAAAAGCTGAGTAGGCTTGAGATCTAAGTAATAAGGGATGATTTGAATATAATATTTCAGAGAGGACTAGGATGAGAAACCATTTAACATGTAATAACGGCAATTCCGACAGAGTTAAAAAGGTATCAGTGAGAACTTGGACTTCACCTTGCGCGATAGTTGCTTAATGTTTTGAAAACAGTTTTCAGTACTCCCAGTGGAAAATGGCACATTCGTGCAAAATGAATTTGAAATCTCTCCTGTAATAAGGACAGTTTAAGAAAATTTTTAAAACATTTATTTATTTTTGAGAGACAGAGAGAGACTGATCATGAGCAGGAGAGGGGCAGAATCGGAGTTAGGCTCCAGGCTCTGAGCTGTCAGCACAGAGCCTGACGCGGGGCTCAAACCCACAAACCGTGAGATCACGACCTGAGCCGAAGCCGGACGCTTAACCGACTGAGCCACCCAGGCACCCCTAATAAGGATATTCTTACACAGTGAACCAGATAAGCTAGGACTGTCTAGTGAACCAAATTATAAAGTTTGGGATAGACATTTCCAGCACTTCATATTTACCTTTCTGTGACCTTTTCCAGTGACCACTTATATCACCAGAAACAGAATTTTCTCTTGCCTACTAGATTTTCCCTCTGTAAGGAGACATTAATCTGATAGAATCACTCTAGCTTTAAGAATCAGGTAATGACGCCACGTGGCGAAATTTGTATTAAAACAAAAGCAAAACACCACCACACTTCAAAGATTAGGAACTTTGTTCATGTTCATTGTTTAGAGCTTTCTTGTTTTCTTTCACATAATAATAAAGAATCTCCACCTGTTTTGCTTTTTTGGAAGACTAGCTTCTACTAAGATTTTATAGCAACAATGGAGGAAGTCTCTGAAAGATTCTTTTTCAGATAAGATTTCATAGGTTGCTTAGATCTTACATGGTGGGTATAGGTTTGCTTGTTATTTGTAGGTTATTAGAGAACAGAATCAGGGCTGAGGTGCTCAATAAATAATACTACCTGGTCTTTCTTTACCCATTCTATCTGTTATTAGAAACATTTTAGAAATAGAAAGCCAGGTAGATAGAGATAGAGATATAAATATGTAGACAGATATAAACTCTGACCTGTTACTGATACAGATACATTTAGGAAATCGGGTTCTTCTAGCCAAGTGGGTTTACTAACATTTTGCTCTTCCATTGGAGAGACTCAGCACATTTAGAGACCCCGTTACAGTCTAGTCAAGGACTGCTCTGATCAACAATACCAGATACTCCCACCAGAGGGCGCCCCTTTGTAAGTTATAGACCGGAAGGGCGTGCTTGCCGTGGGCAGGTTGGGCTGCCAGGACCAGTACCGGTGACCAGTACCTGCTCTGAAATTTCCCAGTCTGCAAGTTCACATCTCCTTCTCTGAGAAGGATTGGAGAGAAGAGAAGAGAAGGGTCAAGAAGTTGCTCAGTAAGGAATAGATATGTCCTTCCCTACCATTTTCACAGCTTTGTTCTCTTAATCCAGTGGCTTAACCATCGGTCCAATAGCTGCTATCGAAAGGTGACATATTTTGGTCTCTGCTTACCCGATTTCTCCATCCGAATTGCTTCTGACCTGGGCAGGGAACAGGGAATCTGTTTGTTGGAATCGCTAGAACTCATTATCTTGTGCTTCCAGCCAGAAAATTTGAGAAAGACACAGAGAATGGGATTTAGGAATAAAAATTAATACTAGGTGCATGATGGGCGAGTTCAGACTTTAGGTATTAGCAAGAAGTATGAGGTTTTGGCTTCTGTTGGGCACTTTAAAATATTTGTGTGGTTGATTTTTAACTGGTGGAGCCTGGTCAGGTAGCTTCATGCCTTAGGCTTCATAAACATGAGCCACTTCCTGTGATCGCGATGCTGTGCTTTATGGTCTTTGTCCAGATATATGTGACTGTTTTTATAGCAGCAAGTAAGCAGGATATGTCTTTAAAAACACTAGCCATTTAGGAAGCCAGAGAATATGGTGCGAATGAAATACACTGGCATTGGTATTGCAGCCAAGAAGCAGATAGGCACTCAAACACCTAAAAATTAGTGTTTTAGTGCTCAAGACAAATAATGCTTCAGTAAAACAAAAACAAAAACATATGCTGAAGGTAGCCGAAAACTACATGTGTCCAACAAAAACCACCATGGTGAGATGCTCATAATTGCCATGGCTTGTGGGTAGCAGATACTAAAAGAGAGGCTTCAGTTCCTTTCCCTGGAATTAGGACAAAATGAATGAACTGGCAATTAAACCTCATGAGCTGCTGTTTCTAGGCATAAGAATTGTTGAAGGGCTCAAGGAGGAGCCACAGAATGTGAAAACTACTCTTCAGTTTTATTATCAGGACAGGACTAACAAAATAATAAAATGAAAGGGAGAAAGGCAGGCTGATGAAGCTGTAAGGAGAGAGAGATTTAATTAAGGAAAACGTTGAGTGCCAACCTGACAGACAGGAAGGGGGACAGGGCTCCTGGGGAAGGCAAAGGGGGAGCAGTAAAGTCTGAAATGCTCATACAGCGGTTATCAGAAAATAAACATCTGCCAGGTTTTACAAGATCAGAAACACTATATAGACAAAGCCTAAGGGAGGTGAAATTTCAGAGAGCTAACTGGAACAATCAATCTGAAGGGGTAAAGGAAACTGCTGAGGGTAACCTTTTAAAGCTGAACCTTGGGGCGCCTGAGTGGCTCAGTCGTTGAATGTATAGCTTCGGCCCAGGTCACGATCTCATGATTGAGTTCAAGCCCTGCGTTGGGCTCTGTGCTGTCAGTGCAGAGCCTGCTTTAGATCTTCTGTCCTCTCTCTTGCCCCTTCCCCACTTGTACGCTCTCTCTCTCTCTAAAAAAGAAGTAAATCTTAAAAAAAAAAGCTGAACCTTGAATGAAAGTAGAATGTGGTTGTCAGGGGCTCAGGGAGAGAGAAACAGGCAGGTGTTGGTCAAGGAGTGCAAAGTTTCAGTTATGCAAGAGGAAGACATCTAATCTACGGCAGTATGACTATAGTTCATTCCATATTGTATACTTTCTTTTTTAAAAAAATAATGTTTATTTTTGATAGAGAGAGACACTGTGCATGAGCAGGAGAGGGAGCAAAGAGAGAAGGAGACACGGAATTCAAAGCAGGCTCCAGGCTCTAAGCTGTCAGCACAGAACCCGATGTGGGGCTTGATCTCACGAACCATGAGATCATGACCTGAGTGAAAATGGGACGCTTAACCGACTAAGCCGTGCAGGTGCCTATGTGTTCTCAACACACACACACACACACACACACACACACACACACACACACAGAAATAAGCAAATGTTAATTATGTGACATGATGGTTATGTTAATGAGCTTGATCATGATTATTTCACAGAGTGTATATATATCAAAATATTAAGTTATATACCTTAAATACATACATGTTTCCTTTGTCAATTATACTTCAGCAAACCCGAGGAAAAGCACATATGTCCTTTGAAGCACAATTTAGATTGTGTGCAACACAAGCTATGTGTGATTAATTCCCCCCTTCACTCTAGACTCTGTAACAACAGAGTTCTTTTTGTAAGGACTTTCCTATTTACACACCCACAAAACAAATAACCCAGTGAAGAAATGGGCAGAAGACATGAACAGACACTTCTCCAAAGA
>PJEM01006107.1:0-20959 GCA_004023845.1 Helogale parvula
AGGGGTGCCGTCCTGAGCTCCCACAGACACGGACCGCAAAGCGCTCAGCTCGTGGTCAGTGCTCAAGACATGGTAAGTGACTTCTGTCACCGCTCTCTCATTTCACCGCCACAGAAACCTGGGAGTAAAGATGATGTCTCCCGCTACCCAAAGAACAAAAGAGGAAACTGAGGTTCAGAGGAGACCAAGGACTTCTGCAAAACAGCCAAGGGAAAGTACAGAAGGCCCCACCCTGCTTCCAGGTCCGTTCTCAGCCCGTTCTGTGCTGGGGAGACTGACCCCCGCCACAGACCGCTAGGGGGTGTTCCTAGCTCCTGCTTCAGGCTTCTGGGGAACAAAGAGAAGCCCCGGGAGGAGACAGGGGCCCAGGGGACCCACCACGCTCCCCCCCGCCAGCTCCCACCCCACTGGGGCTCGTAAGGACGAGGGCCCAGGACCCCTGTCAGAACCCCTGCCCTGCCCGCCTCTGTCAAGCTCTCCGCTTGCCTGCCAGGTTCCTGCCCGGCACAGGGACGCAGGCCCAAGCGTGACCTCACCCGTGGGCCCGCCGGGTGTGCCAGAACGCCACGGCGCATGCTCACTCTACACCCGCCCCTTTCTCCACCACCGGCCCGGTCCCGCTCGGCCCCAAGCCCCCGTGGGCCCCGTCACCCCGGGGGACGCACCTGAGGGGCTTGCGCTGGATGCACACGCGCTGGGCCAGGCCGCTCAGGAAGGCGGGGGGGCTCTCCTGCACCACGTGCTGCACCCGCAGCCGCCACTTGACGTACTCCAGCAGCCGCCGGAGGAAGCCCAGGAAGTGCTCGGCCGTGCGGATGGAGCCGGGGACCGCCTCTGCGGGATGGGCGGACAGGGTCAGCCACCATGGGGGGGGGACGGGGGGCAGCCACGGCGGGGCGGGCGGCTCACCCTGCAGCACCTCGTCGGGGAGCACGGGGTTGGCCAGGTGGGCGTCGGTCTCCCGGGCGGCACTGGCCTCCCGCAGCCCCTCCACCAGGCGGCGGTACTCCTCCCGCAGGCGCTGCTCATCCGTCTCCTTGATCCTGTGGGGAGGGGGTGGTGATCGGGTGTGGGAAGAGTGGGGGGCACCTGGGGGGCGGGCACTGGGACAGGATCAGTGTTCCTGGGAGTACGCCAGGCAGGGCACAGGGACGCGGGGGATGCTAGGGAACCCGACGGCAGGGGCAGGGGTGGGGGCAGGTCCGGCAGGTCCCAAGGCCCCCACCTGAGCACCGTCTTCTGCAAGGTCTCCAGGTTGCCCTGGCAGCGGTCAAGGGTCCGGCGGGTGATGTTGACGCTCATGGAGTCAATGCAGACGTTGTCTAGAGAGGTGGGGAGAGCTGGGCTCAGACCGCGGCGGCAGTAGCAGCAGCAGCAGCGGCCGGAGGGGCTGACGACGTCCCGCCCTCCCACCTCACCGATGTTGTGGGCCTCATCGAAGACCACGACGGCCTTGCGGGCCAGCTCCTTGGAGACCAGCTCTGCGATCTTGGGATCCAAGAGGTAGTGGTAGCTATAAACCACCACGTTGGCATGCAGGATCTAGGGGCGCGGAGGGCAGGGTTACCCCAGCCTCCTGAACAGCCCCCAGCCTCGGCCCTGCCACCCCCCGCCAGCAAGGCCATCGCTCCCTCCAGGGCCCACAGAGGTGGGGCCAGGCAAGCCGGACCTGGGCAAGGTACAAATACGAGCCGATGGATAGACAGACCGACCCCCCTGCCCCTCCGCCCGGCCCCCTGGCCCCCTCACCGAATATCGGGCAAGGAAATAGGGGCACCAGCCCTGGCGCCGCCCCAGGGCCTTCAGGTCGTCCAGGTTGTAGATGCCTGCAGGGAGGGGCACCTGGCGCCCGTGGACGTCAAACTCCTGGGGGTGGGAGGGTACGCGGGGGTCAGGGAGGTGGGCTGTCACAGCCACCTTACTCCGCGGCCCTCCCTCAGCCCACTCGGCAGGCACCTCGTAGAAGCGGCAGTGGGGCAGGCTGGGGTCCTGCTGGTACTGCGCCCGCACGTAGGAGGCCGTGAGGCTGTGGCATTTCCCGTCGACATCTTTCCCAAAGCGCAGGGGCATCACCTGGGGGCCGGGGGGCATCTGAGTGCCCAGGAGCGCAAGCATTCCTCGCCCCTGGGTCTCCGTGCCTACCAGCTGGGTGGGAAGGGGGGCTGGCCTGCCCGTCCGGGGTGAGAATCAGGAACTGTGGGGAGACTTGAACCTCAAGTTATTAAACAGTGAAGACACTTGGGAACTTAACTGAAGTATAAGAGCAGGGCAACTGTTAGACTCTTACATCGATCTTGGGCTTGTGAGTTTGAGCCCCATGTTGGGTGTAGAAATTACCTAAAAAATAAAACCTCGAGGGGAATGCCCGGGTGGCTCGGTTGAGTGGCCGACTTCAGCCCAGGTCATGATCTCGAAGTTCATGGGTTTGAGCCCCGTGCTGGGCTCTGCGCTGGCAGCTGGGAGCCTGGAGCCTGCTTCGGATTCTGTGTCTCCCTCTCTCTGCCCCTCCCTGACTCCTGCTGTATGTGTATCTCTCTCTCTCTAAATAGATATTTAAAAAAATTTTTTTAATTAAAAATAAAATCTTGGGGCCCATGAGCAGCTCAGTCGGTTGAGCATCCAACTTTAGCTAAGGTCATGATCTCACAGTTCATGAGTTCGAGCCTCACACAGGGCTCTGCACCAACAGTGCAAAGTCTGCCTGGCATTCCCTCCCTTTCCCTCTCTCTGCTCCTCCCTCCCCCCGCCCCACCCGTACATTCATGTGTGCTCTCACTCAAAATAAACTTAAAAAATTATACTAATAAAATAAAATCTTTAGGGGTACTTGGGTGGCTCAGAGGGGCAAGGATTCAACACTTAATTTTGGCTCAGGTCATGATCTCATGGTTCGGGAGATCAGCCCTGCATCGGGCTCTGTGCTGGCAGTGCTTGGAGCCTGCCTGGGATTCTCTCTCCCTCTCTCTGCCCCTCCTCCATTCACATACTTGCATTGCACATACTCTCAAAATAAACTTAAAAAAATTCTTTTTAATTAAAAATAAAGATTTTAATGTTTATTTATTATTAAGACCGAGAGAAACAGAGCATGAGTAGGGGAGGGGCAGACAGAGAGGGAGACACAGAATCCGAAGCAGGCTCCAGCCTCTCAGCTGTCTGCACAGAGCCCGACGTGGGGCTCGAACTCACAGACCAGGAGATCATGACCTGAGCTGAAGTTGGATGCTTAACCGACTGAGCCACTCAGGTGCCCCCAAAAATAAAATATTAAAAAAGGGGGGAGGGACAGAAAACAGATGGGTGGTTGCCTTGGGCGGGAAGTGAGAAATGGATGAAGGGGATGAAACTTCCAGTTATAAAATAAACGAGTTCTAGGGATGTCTAAGGAGACTGTAGTTCGTAACACCATATTGCATTATTCCAAGATCCTGAGAGAGATCTGAAAAGTTCTCATTACAAAAAAAAAAATCGTTGAATTCTGGAAAGTGATAGATATAACTAGACTTAACCGTGGTGATCATTTTGCAAACTACACAAATAGGGAACCTGTACACCGGGCACCTGAAACTAACATGGTGTGTCAATTACACCTCAATTTTTAAAAATCCAGCTTTGAAGACTCTTTAGTGCGTCCCTTAAGGGTGACTGCTTTATCTTTACAAATGCCAAAGTACCCAGAACCCAGGCAAGTCTGAGACTCAGAGGAGGTTCCGTGGCACAGTCTGAGAACTGGCCTTGCCCTGCCCCGTGGCCCCGAGGCTCTGGGAGTGGCACCACCACAGCCCCAGGGCCCCCTTTCCCCACAACAGAACCTGTTCCTTCACCAAAGGGAAGCCTCTTGAGGCTGCGGACCCTTCCCTCTTCCCTGCCCCTTTCCTCCACTGCCAAGGCCCATGCTTTTAATTATCAACCATCTCATCTATCAGGTCTCACACTCTTACAAAGAACGTAATGTAATATATATTCCGCGAGTTACCACATGTAAAGCGCCCGGAACACTGCTTGGCAGTGAGCCCGATGGTTTTGTAACATAACTCAATAGTCATGAATGTTCTACGTGTCACAGATCATTATATACATATCATGCCCACTTCCAATGTTGTTTTAGCTTTTTGCACATGCTAAGGGCTATACATAATCTCACTCGGTCTTTTATTTTTTTAATGTTTATTCATTTTCCAGACACAGCGTGTGAGCAGGGGAGGGGCAGAGAGGGAGACACAGAATGGGAAGCAGCCTCCAGCTCTGAGCGGCCAGCACAGAGCCGGATGCAGGGCTCGAACCCACGGACCGTGAGATCACGAGCTGAGCTTAACTGACTGAGCCACCCAGGCGCCCCTCAGTCTTTTTTTTAATTTACTGAGATATAATGGACATGTGACACTAGGTTAGCTTCAGCTTATACAACATTAGGATTCGATACTTGTATATATTGCAAAATGACCACCACAATAAATCTATAGTTACTATCCGTCACCACATCGTTACAGTTCTTTTTTTCTTTTAAAATAAGCTTATGCTCAATTTGGGGCTTGAACTCATGACCCTGGAGAGTCACATGCACTGACTGAGCCAGCCAGGCGCCCCACAATTTTTTTTTCTTATGTTTCGTTTTGTTTTGTTTGAGACACAGAGAAACAGAGCATGAGTGGGGGAGGGTCAGAGAGAGAGAAGGAGACACAGAATCGGAAGCAGCTCCAGGCTCTGAGCTGTCAGCACAGAGCCCGACACGGGGCTTGAACCCATGAATCATGAGATCATGACCTGAGCCGAAGTTGGCTGCTTAACCAACTGAGCCACCCAGGCGCCTCCACAATTTTTTCTTACAATGAGAATTTTTAAGATCTAGTCTCTCAGCAGCTTTCAAATACATGACAGAATGCTGTTAACAACAGTCAGCACACGATACACTACAACCCTGTGGCCTACGTGTTTTATAACTGGAAGCTGGTACAGTTTGACCCCCTTTGCCCATTTCACTCACTCACTCACTCACTCACTCACTCACACACACACACCCCTCCCCACCAGTTACCCAATTTTATCAACAGCTGTATGAAGCCAGTAACTAATTACCCCCGTTTTACAGAAAGGGAGACTGAAGCCCAACTACAGAAAGCCCACCTATCCGAAAATACAGGACCATTACGTTTCAGAGCCAGGAAACCCGGCCCGCAGGACCCCCAGGAACTGCCTGTCTAACCCCTCTCAGGCTGGGGAGGATGTGCGTCTGTCTGGGCCACAAGTGAGGAGTCAGGTTTTGATGAGCAAGGAGGGGACTCTGCCTGGTCCCTGCCTCTCGCCCTGAGAGGTCAGGTCTCGGGATCAGGGACTCCTGGCTGGACGGAAGTCCCCTCAACCCGGAGGCTTCGGGCAAGGGGAGCAACGGGCACTCACCTCAGGATGAATGCACAGGTTCTTCCGGGAGCTCAGAGCCAGCCCCAAAAACGGCAGCTTCTCACCCTCCTGCTTCTCATAGAAGTGGAGCAACTTTCGAAGCTCTTCGATCACCTGTTCCCCAGGGGGAGGAGCAAGGGGGGACTCCAGCACAAGTCCCTGCCCAGCCGGGCCCCACCCCGCCCCCAGCTTCTCAAACTCCCCCTCCCCGAAGCAGGAGAGCAGCCAGCAGAGGGACCAGCAGGCCCCAGGGAGCGGCCGGGGACTGGCCCTGGCTCACCTTCTCGATCTCAGGCACGGTCCTCGAGCAGTAGATGAGTTTGGTCACCTCCAGCGGATACGCCTGCCGACGACACCGGGCTCAGCGCCTGCTGGATCCCTTCCCCCTGCCTCCCCCTCGGCGGGCCAGGGGTCACTTACCCTCTGGTACGCCATGATCAGGGCCAGCAGGGACACGGTCTTCCCAGTCCCCGAGGGCATCTCCAGGACTCCATGACCCTGCGTGTTGAGATGAGGGAGACGGAACGTCGGGGACACAAACTCTGGGAACTGCTCCCAGAATGCCACCATCTTGAAAAAGTCTACGCCCCAGGGACAGTGGGTTTGAACTCCACTTTGGTCACCTCTTTGTTGTTGAGTGGTCACGGACAACACCCATCTGGCCTTGGTGTTCTCAACTCTAAAATGGGCCTAGGGGCGCTTGGCTGGCTTAGTCAGAGCATGTGACTCTTAACCTTGGGGTTGTGAGTTTGAGCCCCACAGAAGTTTCAAAAACAAAAATAAGTAAATAAGGGGCACCTGGGTGGCTCAGTTGGTTAAGCAGCCGACTTCGGCTCAGGTCATGATCTTGCGGTTCCAGAGTTTGAGCTGCGAGTCCGGCTCTGGAGCCTGCTTCAGATTCTGTGTCTCCCTCTCTCTCTGCCCCTCCCCTGCTCTTTTTCTGTCTCGGTCTTTCAAAAATAAATAAATGTTAAAAAAAAATTTTTTTTAAAGTAAATAAGTAAAATGGGCCTAATACACACTTCTTTACAGAATTATCGAGGGGATGAATGAGAAACTGAGGCTTATATATTTAGCATGGTAACTGACATGTAGCAACCTCTTTTTTAATTTAGCAAACACTCCCACAGCACTTATTCTGTGCTTGACACTACTTTTTTTTCATGTTTATTTATTTTTGAGAGAAAAAGCAAACAAGAGCATGAAGGGGGAGAGGCGCAGAGAGAAAGGGGGACAGGGGATCCAAAGCAGACTCCACGCTGACAGCCACCAGCCGATGCAGGGCTCGAACTCAGGAGTCCTGAGATCATGACCTGAGCTGAAGTAGGAACCAACTGAGCCACCCAGGAACCCCTGGCACGGCTTCTAAGTGACTTCCATCGGAGTTTCTAAACCTAAGTTCTATGGACATTTGGGGGTCAGATAATACTTGGCTGAGGAGGGTGCTGTCCTGCGCACTGCAGAGTCCATGGCCTCTACCTACTAGATGTCAGCAGCACCCGCCCCCCCTCCACTAGTAGGACAACCAGGAATGTCTCTGGACACTGCCTCGGGGGTCAAAACCATCCCCAGTTAAGAACTGCTGCCTTACAGGGGTGCCTGGGTGCCTCAGTCAGTTACACGTCTGACTTCAGCTCAGGTCATGATCTCACGGTTCGTGGGTTCGAGCCCCGTGTCCGGCTCTGTGCTGACAGCTCAGAGCCTGGAGCCTGCTTTGGATTCTGTGTCTCTTTCTCTCTCTCTCTGTCCTCCCCTGCTCACGCTCTGTCTCTCTCGGTCTCTCAAAAATAAATAAAAGTGTTAAAAGAAAAACCAAACTGCTGCCTTACTTACCAAATTAACTCATACAGCCTTCACATTAACCTCTGAGGATAGGCAGTCTTGTGAAGCCCATTTTACACACGTGAAGACCGGGAAACAGGGAGATTAAGTGATTCACCCAACTGCACACAGCTGTGGGTCTAGGCTTCCAATCCAGAGAGCCGCTCTAAATCCGTGCAGCCTCTGCTAAATGTTAGGTGCTGTTATCATGAACTATTATGTTTTTAAATGTTTACTTACTTTTGAGAGAGAGAGAGAGAGAGAGTGTGTGAGGAGTAGAGGAGGGAAAGAGAGAGAGAGAGAGGGAGGCACAGATCGGGAGCAGGCTCCTGGCTCTGAGCGGGAAGCATAGAGCCCGACGCGGGGCTCGAACCCACGGACCGCGAGATCATGACCTGAGCCACCCAGGCATCCCTTGAACTATTATTTCAGATGCCAGGAGTTTGGGCAGTGCTAGCTTCCCAAGGACCTCAGATTCCTAAAACCTAGCCGTCCAAAAAGTTCAGTCTTAGACGCACGGAGGCAGTCCCACCTGCCGGGTGGGAAGCGGCGGCCGGGGCCCACCCACCTTGGCGTCCAGTGTGCGTTTGAGCTCCAGCATGTAAGAGAACTGCTCCGGGTAGATGTAGTCGTACGGGAAGTAGACCAGCAGCCCGTCCACGTTGAGCCTGGAGGCGGGGGCGGCCGGGTCAACCCCCGGGGCCCCTCCGCAGCCCCCACACTCCCCTGGTCGTCCAGCCGAGAGTCATCTGCCCGTCGCCAGTCCATTCCCCCGCCCCGCCGAGCACCCCCACTTCCCCGGGAGCCACGGGTCCCCTGGGCATCTCCTCGCCGACCGTCCTCGTTACCGCCCCGAGGGTCCCCGCGCCTCCCCCCACTCCTCCGGCACCCCCTCGTCCCCCCCCCAGGGGCGCACCCACTGGTTCCCTCATCTTTTAGACCCCGCCGAGCCCGCCCGAGAGCAGCGAACCCCAACCCCGTCTCACTTCATGGCGCCGGCAGCGGCGAGAAGCGGCGTTAACCCGCCTCCCTCATAAATATTCAGCGAGCGGGATCCGCGGGGAGGCCTCGAGGCGCCGCTCCACCTTTCTCACGACGCCATTGGCGGAAACTCCCGTCACTCTCCTTATGCGCGTGCGCACTGCAATGCCGGGGGGAGCGGGCCCCCGGGGGAGGAGGTGTCGGAGGCGTCGCTGAGGATCGCAGAGTGCCAAGAACAAAACATGAAGGGAGAGAACCGAGATAGTCGATCCCATTCATTACTGTTTGGTCTTCCTGCATCTACACAGATTATCCAGCGGATAGTCGAAAGGAAATGACAGGCAAATTGCGGACCCTTACAGAGCTCACGATTTAGGAATGTCTTCGCCACACAAGACAAACATGCATCTATATAATGCCCGCTGTGCCCTAGACTTCTCTGGGGATAAATAACTCCTCCCATTTAGTGACCGCGGACTGTTTGCCAGATACTGTCCTAATCAGGCAGTAATGCAAAGGCACTGTGGCTTGACGGGTAAGGTGTGGACTCTGAAATCAGAAAGCCTGGGTCCAAATCTTGGCTCCACTGACTATTAGTTGTGTGACCTTGGTCACATTAACTTCTCATCTACAAAGTAGGAACGATTAGATTATCTGCAATGTAGATGATGCTTAAATTAACCCACATAAGGCAATTAAAACTGGGATTAGCTCATACTAAGCATTCAGTAAATGCTAGTAGTAGCTTTTATGCAATTGTTCAACAAGTAGAAATGGGACCTCTACCATGCACCTCACCTGACCCTGTGCTAGGCCCTGGGGACACAAAGGTGACCAAGACAGCCCCTGTTCTTGTCCTCAAAGAGCGGACATTAAACCTACAAGGAAATCCATGGTCACAAGTAGGACAAGCGTTGTGATGGAAAAATTCTGGCAACCACAGGGCTACAATCAGAGAAAGTGCTGTTGACGAAGCGGTGTGGAGTGGTCAGAAAAGCCGTCGTTGAGGAAGTGAGGTTTGAGTAGGGACAGGAGGTTGGAGAAGGCGATGCATGGGAGAAGTGGAAATGGTGTTGGTGCTCCAGCCAGAGGGAATGTTGTACCCAAATCTGTGGCCAGAAGAAAGCATAGGAAGCTTTCGTTCTGGAAGAACAGAGGCAAAGAGAGGAGAGACGATGTAGCTGGAGGGAGGGGGCAAGGCCAGGCCAAACACCTTGATAGCGGCCCGCAGAACCCTCTTGAACTACCGTACCCCCTGCTCACCCCGACACCGACCCACCTTCCCTCTCTAATCCCCTCCTCTCCCACTTAGCTCATTCCATTTCAGCCACATTATCCTCCTTGCTGTTTCCAGAACACTCTAGGCACATCCCACCTCACGGCCTTTGCACCTGCTCTTTCCTCTGTCTGGAATGCTCATCCCCTGATGTCCATATGCCTGAACCTCCTCACATCCTTCAGATCTTTGCTATCAGTGGCACCAAGTCAAATTTAACCCCCTACACACACACACACACACACACACTCATACACTACCCACTGGATCTGCCTCCCTTGCTTTATTTTTCTTTGGAGCCCATCAAACCACCTGACGTGCTAAATATTTGACTTATTTTGTTTAGAAACAGCAGCTCCAAAAGAGGGTTTTCGTCCATTTTGTTCACTCTCGTATCTGGAGTCCTTGCTACTGGGCCTGGCACTCAGTAAATAAATAAATATCTGTGAGAGGAATAAATAAATAAATAAATGAATGAATAAATATCTGTGGGAGGAATAAATAACCAGGGGGGAGGGAAATGGTAAAATTTGCATTCTGAACCCGTAAGTCACTTGGGGTGCCTTAAGACTGGCAAACAGAGTCAGGCTAAGGCTAGGGAAGTGGGGTGCCTGGGTGGCTCAGTCGGTTAAGGGTCTGACGGCCAAGAAAGAATTCTTGAAGGCATCTTTGGTGCAAAAAGGTGATGTTACGAAAGCACAGGGACAGGACCCGCCCTGGGGTCATGATGGGTAACTAGTTATATACCCTCAGGTTGGGAGGGGGGCAGGGATAGAGTATGTTTAAGGAATTTTGGAAGCGAGGTTTCCAGACCTTGAGGGTCTAGCTAGGGAAGCTAGGGAAATGCCATTTGTTACCTTTTGTTAAAAAAAAAAAAAAAAGCCTCAGTCATGAGACCCTTCAGATGTACGGAGAGGTGGGGGCCGCGGGGGGGGGCATAAGCTTGGAGGATGAGGTCCCAGCGTAGATTTTAGGGCAGTTGAGATAAAAGAAGTGGATTTACAGGATCCTGGAGATTGGGATAATGTTAAGCTAAGGTTCTCTTTTGCCCCTAGCGAAACGTCACCATCCACCCACCATCCATTGAGGTGGCTGAGCTTCTGGAGGGAGGTCACTCTGCCAATTTCAAAGACGTCAATGAGCTGGAGGCAGTAAGGGAATTTAATTTCTCACTTGCTTAGTTTCCCACATCACCGTGGCAAGCACTTAAACCCCTTTCCTTTGTTTGGGGGGAGCCAGGAGTATCCGGGAAATATCACACATAATCCATGGGGGGGGGGGCCGCAGCCTGTATTTTGCCCTCAGCCCCACGCTTCCCCATTATCTTACATCCAGAGACCCGTGTGCCTCCCCCGAGGAGCACCTAGCCCCATCTCGCTGCTTCCTCCCCTGCCTTCTCTTTGTCTCCACTGGTGTCCTCTGCCTGCAACACCATCTCCCCTACCGTACCCTCGCTCACTCTATCCCTCAACTCACTTCCAAGTCTCAGAGATGTCCCCTCCTCCAGGAAGCCCTCCCTGACCACCTCCGGGCTGGGTCAGGTACCATCTCCGGGCTCTCCCATCCTAACCCTGGTTACTTTGTTCAAGTGGAGGGACAGGAGGAAGGACATCTTACTTTTTTAATGGAACATTTCTTTAACATTTTTGAGAGAGAGAGCACGCACACTTGCGCACGCGCGCACACACACACACACACACACACACAAGCAAGTGGGGGAGGGGCAAAGAGAGAGAGTAAAACAGAATCCTAAGCAGGCTCCGCACCCTCAGCACAGAGCCTGATGCCGGGCTCGAACCCACGAACTGTGAGATCACGACCTGAGCTGAAATCAAGAGTGGGACACGTAACCAACTGAGCCACCCAAGAATATGATGGAACCAGAATTATGATGAAATGAAATTGAGTACCGGACTGACATGAGCCAGGCAGCCTACTAAACTTTCTGCTAACCTGCCTGAAGTCCTTCCCCACTGCGCTGGCTGGCGAATATTTACAACAAATTACCCCCAAATGTAACAGTCGAGAACAACAGCATCATCTCACGGGTTCTGCAGGTCGGGAACTGCAAGCGGCTGCAGACACCCCAGCTCCTCCGGGAATCAGTCCTCCACTAAGCTCACCAGGTGGTTGCCGCCAAGATTCATTTCCTTGCGGGCTGTTGGCCCAGGGCCACCTTCAGGTCCCAGCCACATGGGCATCCCTGAAGGCAGCTGGCTTCATCAGGTGGAGAAGCAAAAGGAGCCAGAGAGAGGTGCAAAGAAGATGAAGTCACCGTCTTTTGTAATCTGGTGTCAGAAGGGACGATAGTCCATCACTTTTGCTGAATTTCATTCCTTAAAAGACGTCCCTACATCCAGGCCCTGGTCAAGGTCAGGGGTTCCTCAAGGGCATGAACACCAGGAGGCAGGGATAATCCAGAGCCACCTTAGAATGACTTCCTCTAGCCTTCTCCGAGCCCCTGCAGCCACTGCTCCCTCGGTCTGGAAGGCTCTTCCCCCAGGTCTCTGTGTGGCCTCCTCCCTCCCCTTGCATCCCCTCCCCCAAACGGTCTTCTTTCATGGGCGAGAATTTCCCCGACCAGTCTATTTTAAATACATTTTAAGGTGTATTCATTTTTCAGAGACAGACAGAGACTGAGACAGGGCGGCTGAAGAAGCAGAGAGAGAGGGAGACACAGAACCCCAAGCAGGCTCCAGGCTCTGAGCTGTCAGCACAGAGCCCGATGTGGGGCTTAAACTCACCAACTGCGAGATCATGACGTGAGCTGAAGTTGGACACTTAACCCACTGAGCCACCCAGCCGCCCCCAGACCAGTCTATTTTTTTTTAATTTTTTTTAATGCTTTTATTTATTTTTGAGAGACAGAGAGAGACAGCACGAGCATGGGAGGGTCAGAGAGAGAGGGAGACACAGAATCTGAAACAAGCTCCAGGCTCTGAGCTAGCTGTTAGCGCAGAGCCCGACGCGAGGCTCGAACCCACGAATGTGAGATCATGACCTGAGCTGAAGCCGGACGCTTAACCGACTGAGCCACCCAGGCGCCCCCAGACCAGTCTATTTAAACTGCAATACTCCCGGGGCACCTGGGTGGCTCTTTTGGTTAAGCATCTGACTCTTAATCACTATCAGGTTGATCTCATGGTCTGTGACTTCTCGCTGTAAGTGTGGAGCCCTGTTGGGATTCTCTCCCTCTCTCTCTCTTCTCCTCCCATGTGCACTCTCTCTTGCTCTCTCTCTCTCTCTCAAAATAAGTAAAACTTGGGGCGCCTGGGTGGCTCAGTCGGTTGAGCATCCGACTTCGGCTCATGTCAGAATCTCACAGTTCGTGGGTTTGAGCCCCACGTCGGGCTCTGTGCTGACAGCTCAGAGCAGGGACCCTGCTTCAGATTCTGTGTGTCCCTCTCTCTCTGCCCCTCCCCCACTCATAATCTGTCTCTCTGTCTCTCAAAAATAAATAAATGTTTAATAAAACAAGTAAAACTTAAATTGCAACCCTCCCTGGGTAGGCTGAATAATGGTCTGCTAACATCTCCAGGCCCTTGACCTTTGGATTCAACACACTTTGCAGGTGTTGAGATATCCAGGTGTGCCCCCAAGGGTAGTCACAAATGTCCTTAGAAGAGGGATATCCAAGAGCAGGACAGAAACAGAGACAATGTAACACAGAACCGAGACCCTACACGGCAGGAGGAAGCAGGCAGAGCCAAAGAAAACAAGGAACGCGGCTCCAGAAGCCGAGAAAGGCAAGGAAACTGATTCTCCCACAGAGCCTCAGGGAACGCAGCCCTTGCCAAGGTTGATTTCAGCCAGTGAAACTGTTTGGGCTTCCGACCTTCAGAACTGTAAGAAAATAAATGTGTGTTGTTTTAAGCCACTGCGTTTGGACTCATTTGTTGAGGCAGATGCAGGAAATTCATATACCACCCAAGCAGGTGCAATATATCTGCCTCTCCTGATTCAGTTTTTTTCCCCATTAACGGTGATCAGCATCTGAGATATTTTTTCTGCTTAGTATTCTATTTATCGTCTGTCTCTTCCACTACCGTATCGGCTCTAATATGGCGGTCATTTTGTAACTGTGTATTATGGACAATTTCAAAACTGTTTTAATGTTTATTTTTGAGAGAGAGAGAGAGAGAGAAAGAGCATGAATGGGGTAGAGGCAGAGAGAGGGAGGGAGACACAGAATCCAAAACAGGCTCCAGGCTCCGAGCTGTCAGCACAGAGCTGGACGCAGGGCTCGAACCCAGGAACCACGAGATCACGCCCGGAGCCGAAGTCAGATGCCTAACCCACTGAGCCACCCAGGCGCCCCTCATTTACCTTTAATTAATTTAAATTTAAATAAGCCACACGAGGTCGGTGGCTCACGTGCTGGACAGTACTGCGCTGTTGCTTTCAGGTGTGCCGAGACATACACAGACGAGAGTCTTGCTCGTGCTTCGCTGACAATCTTCCAGGAGCAGTTTCCGAAATAAAAAAGTGGGGCAGGCGCGAAGGAAAATGACTCGTCAGGGTCATACCCTCCACAAGGTCACATGGATTTCCATAGTAAAGCCCTGCTGAGGACGGTGTCACAAGCCACAGTTTCAACACATGTGAGCAAACGATCCGCCATGAGTGAGAACCAGCAGACCCAGCAAATTATAGAACTAGGCGGCCCTCAACTTCCGATGGTAATATTATCAAACATATACTATAAAATAACTAAGCTTGGGGCGCCTGGGTGGCTCAGTCGGTTCAGCGTCTGACTTCGGCTCAGGTCATGATCTCGCAGTTTGTGGGTTCGAGCTCCGTGTTGGGCTTTGCGCCGGCAGCTGGGAGCCTGCTTCGGATTCTGTGTCTCCCTCTCTCTCTGCCCCTCCCCCACTCATGCTCTGTCTCTCTCAAAAATAAACATTAAAAAATTTTAAAAAATAACTAAGCTTGGAATGTTTAAAGACATAAAGGAAGAGCCCAAAATATGAAAGACCAAGACACTACCAAAAAAATCCCCAAACCCCCTAAAAACACCACAAAAGCCCACCCCCCCCAAAGAAAATAAACAAACAAACAAAATACAGTAACAGTGAGTGATGAGTGCTTAATCAGAAGGGAATCCAAAGAGAGAGAAGTCAATTTCTGTGCAAACTACCTTTATTTATAAGGAGAAACTTCCCCATTCGGGTATAAAACCAGCACTGTGTGAAGGCACTTGGTGGGGGGAGACGCGGGGCAGGGGTCTCTCCCAGCCCTGGGGAGATGGGGGCAGAGGTGACTCCCAGGGAAATCCCGTGGAGGTGGCACACCGCCCTCTCCCCTAGGATGGCGTGTTGGCTTGTGCTGAGGGGATGGGAGGGGTTGGCAGTAGGAATAGAAGGCACTTTGGACGGGATCCGATTTGGCAAATGGAGGGGGAGGGGCGCGGTGTCTCTTGCCTCCAAAGATTCCCAGCCCCGACGTGACCTCCCGCAGCTATGACCTAAGGCTGGGGTTCTCCTTCTTCCCTAGGCACCCAGGGAAGCAGAGAGCTGGAGGTGAGGACCCCACCCCTGTAGGGCTTGGGGCCCAAGGAGATGCAGCAGTGACTGAGGGAGAGGTCTGGAGCAAAGGCCGGTCTCCCCTGGAAACGTCCTCCTCTCCAGCTAGACCCTATTTCTCTGGGTCTTCACCCTGGGGAAGAGCTGAGGGAAGACAGGATCTTTAGACACCAGGACCTCTCACGCCCTCGTTCCACCCCCACTTGTAACGGAGTCACCCAATCCACCCCCCGAACAGGTGGGCCAAACAGGTGGGCCAAACAGGTGGGCGGTCTCCATCCTCCCTTCCCTTCCTAGGACCCCAACATTCCCAGCTTGAGAATTCCTGAGGTCCCTGTCACGACCAAGCACTAGATGGAGCCTTAGAGTCAGCAGCCCAGGTGATGAATGGGAATGGAGCCTTCCGATACAGCCACCATGGCGGTCTGGTTGGGGACCCACCTGCACCGATCCCCCAATGAAAAGAATCTTCTCCTCTGGGAATATAATGGGACCTTCCTGGTCTCCCCCCTTGACGTAGAAGCTCCCTCAATCCTACCATAGTTTTACTAACAGATTCTTCCTCTTCCTGCCCAGTGCCGCCTCCCCACCAGGCCAGTAATGTACAATTCTTTAACCTCCCCCATTCCTAAAATGGCATTCTTCACCGCTCCCTTGGCTAAAACACATTCTTCCTTGGGGCGCGTGGGTGGCTCGGTGGGGCATCTGACTCTCGATGAGCCTGCTTGGGACTCTGTCGCTCTCCCTCTCTCTCCGCCCCTCCCCTGCGCTCTCTCAAATAAACATGAAAAATAAAATATAATAAAATATTCTTCCTTACCTCCCAGTAATGTAATTAGGGACGGCAATAAAAATATTTGCTTGAGCACGAATCAATCAAATAATTAGCAGGGCAGAATTGGTCAGTTCCCCCAGGAAATACCATTAGTAAGGGGCTCTGCTTTACCTCCCCCGTTATTATAATGGACTTTCCCGCATCTCCCCACGGCCCTTAATGGACTCATCTGACCTACCTTGCCCCCAATGTAGTGGACTGTCCCTCTTGCCCCTCTTTTTCCTCCCTGCAGAATCACCCCTTTCCCCGAATAGCCACAGGGGGCCGGCACAGTATCTCTTCTGGGCTCACCCCGAAGTAGTTACGAGGTACGTAGCCCTCCTGGCCGTGTAGGGTGGCCCACCACCAGTCGGTCTCCTCCGGCCCGTCCCGCCGCAGCACGGTGACAGACTCGCCCTCCCGGAAGGACAGCTCGTCCCCGAACTCGGCGCTGTAGTCCCAGAGGGCATACACCACCCCGCTGTGCATCAGCCCCATGCTCTGCTCCACGTCTGAAACATAAAACGGCAGGGATCGTGAGCGCCCAGTCGAGGGGCATCGGGGGCAAGGACGCTCAGGGACACGAGACACGCTGAGGACAGAAACAAGCTCTGGGACTTGGCGCCGCCCCAGGTGAGGCACGAACCCCCTGCAAAGTTGTATATCCCTGCCTGGAGACGGGCATCTAGCAGGACTCAGCTGCCAGGCCCCGCAGTTTCTAAACTTCGAGAACATCGGGATGCATCAGACTGGGCATCCAACCCCAAAGAAAGATCAGTGGTCCCCATTCCTCTGGGACATCGGTAAGTCCCTCCCAGAGGTACCGTTGTCTGTGCACCGCCCCCACCCCCATTTAAGTTCACAGTCTAGTCTCAATCCCTCCTTCCGACGGTACTGTCCTTCCCCTCCTCCCCTGTCTGTGATGTCATCCCGTTTCCGGATGGCGCACCTACAGTGCTTCCCCCTTCCCAAGGTGCAGTCTCCAAACAAGCTGCGATAACTTCTCCAGAGGATACAGCCCACCCGCCCCCCTAAGTGGTCGACTGTCCCTCAAGAATTTAGCCCCCTTTCCAGATGGTACAGTCCACCACGCTCCCTCTCTCCAGTGGTTCAGTCCACTGTGTTCCAGTTTCTCCTCCCCTCCCAGCCCCACAGAACTCTCCCAGGCAGAACCCTACAATCTTCACGTCTCATAGGCTCCACCTGCCTGCACAAAGGTGTAATGGTCCAATGACCGTGCACCCCCTGCCCAGCCTCGCTCACCATAAGCTCCCATAAGCCCCGTGGAGGCTCACCGCTCCAAACTATTGTCCCGCCACCCCGCCCCACCCCCTCCTGTCCTACAGCCTGCCTTCTTCCAACTCTGTGATATCCCTACCCCAACCCTATGTCACAATTTCCCACCCCACGTGGGCCATTTGCCCGGGTGTACAATACACACGCTATTCACACCCCCATGCTATAGGCTACCTGCTTCCTCCCGTCACCTGGTTAGATGTGGCCCCTCTCAGGAGGGTAGTAGCCTCATGTCTCACTACAGGTGGAAGAGTCCCCAAGCCCCTTCCCAGAAGCCGTGGCCTGCTCACCTGCCACCTGTGTGGCACTGTATCTCCCACTGGCAGCACAGCCCACCTGCCCAGCCCTGTGCCAGGTAGGCGCTATAGTTGGAACGTCTGACTCCCCAGGCCCGAAGGTGAGGAAGCAACGTGAGCAGTGCAATCTCCAAGACCACGCATATCTGCACGGTGTCTAGCTTGCCTGGCATAGTGTCCACGTCACCCCACACTCCCAGCTCGCACCTGCCGGGGGAGAGGCTCAGCACCCCCCCCCCGCCCCCATGGGGGGTACATCCTGCTGTGACCCTGCCACTTATGAGTGCAGCCCCCACATCTACTCTCCTGTGATTGGTGGTCTGCCTCCTGCCCCTCCCCGACGGCTAGCTGCTCCGTGGCCCGGTCCCCAGGACTCCCTTCCTCCCACAGAGCGCTGCCTCGCACCTGCCAGGTAAGTGGCGCAATCAGCGTAACCCTCGCGGTAGGGGTCGCACTTCTCGATCGCCGTGGCGCCGTCACTGAGCGTGGTGGCGAAGATGGCTGCGCCGTGCTGCACCAGCGCCGTGCAGATGGCCGTGTCATTGCAGGACGCAGCGCAGTGCAAGGGTGTCCTGGGCGGGGAGGCGTGCGTGAGAGGGCGTGCGTCTCCCTCCCCCCAGCAGGTGCATCAACCCGCTGCGCCGTCCCGCCCCTCCCCGTGCGGTCCTGGCCCGCTCACCAGCCGTGGCTATCAGGGGAGTTGACGTTGGCACCAGCGGCGATGAGGAAGTCCACAATGGGGTAGTTGGCGCCGCAGATGGCGTTGTGCAGGGCCGTGATGCCCTCCTCGTTGGGCTGGCTCGGGTCATTCATCTGCGTGGCGGTGGGACACAGAGACTCAGTCCCGCGCCGCCACCCTGCGCCCTCCGGGCTCCACCCCGCCTGCCCTGTACATTGGCAGCGCTCACCTCCTTCACCGCCTGCTGCACCACGTCCAGCTCCCCGGTCAGCGCGGCGTCCAGCAAGAGCACAAGCGGGTTGAGGCGGGCGCGGCGGGCCTTGCGCGGGGAGCCCACCTTCCGCAGCACCGAGCGCATCTCCTGGGGGGGGGGGGGCAAGGAAGGGGGGCTTCAATGACTTGGGGGAGTTTGTTAATATACCCATTACTCAAAGGGGAAAACAGAGATTCAGGGACACGACTGACGGTAGCTGCCTCAGGTCATCCAACTAGACAGAGGAGAGGGCTGGGATCAGAACACAGTACGGAGGGCGGGGTGGGGGCGGGGCGGGGGGGAAGACATCTCAGTTCTACAGCCTTTGGTTCCCTCCAATGGTCGGGGGATCTGGTGATTATGGAATCCTGAGACCTGAGAGGCAGCTAGGAGACCATGAGTTGATGAGTATGGAAGCCAGATATTCTTTTTTTTTTTAATGTTTATTATTTTTGAGAGAGACACACACACAGAGCAAGGAGGGGACCGGCAGAGAGAGGGAGACACAGAATCCAAAGCAGGCTCCAGGCTCTGAGCTGTCACAGACCTTGAGATCGAGACCTGAGCTGAAGTTGGCTGTTTAACGGACTGAGCCACCCAGGCGCCACGGAAGCTACATATTCAGCCCAGCCACCGTCTTACTTCTTTTATAAAGCAGAAATGCTATGAAACACGCAGGGCAAAAGGTTGCCCAATGTTAATTGCAGATGTTCGGAATTAGAATATTTATCCTATTATTCCTTGTGCTTTTTTATTTTTGATGTTCAAGTGTCCTCCTACAAGATTCACTCATTCTGAGCACATAGCATTTGTGATTCTGGTCTTTGATGTCAATGATGTTAAGATCCTGGAATTTGGAGGGGCGGCTGGGTGGTTCAGTTGGTTGAGCATCTGGCTTCCGCTGAGGTCATGATCTCACGGTTCGTGGGTTCGAGCCCCGCGTCGGCCTCTGTGCTGACAGCACAGAGCCTGGAACCTGCTTCAGATTCTGTCTCTCCCTCTTTCTCTGCCCCTCCCCTGTTTCTCTCTGTCTCTCAATAATAAATAAATGTAAAAAAAGTTTTTTTAAAAAAGATCCTGGAATTTGGAGATCCCAAGGGCCACTGATTTCTAAACTTCTCTGATGTCTGGCGATGTCAAATTTCCAATATGGTGCGAGTCCAGGAATGCTAAGCTATGCCATTTCAAATTCCTGAAGACCCAGGATGTCACATTCCAAAGATTCTATGATTGAGAACTTTAATATTTTATGGTTAGAATTTCTTCCAAAAGATTGGAAGGAGATACTCGAAATGTTAATCACGGTTCTGACTGCTGTGATTTTGGCCTCTTTATCCTTTTATCTATTTCCTCCTAGTTACTATTGTGTTCATGTATTCTTTTCTTGTGGGAAACATTCATTTAAAATGTAATTCTAGAGGCATCTGCCTGGCTCAGTTGTAAAACATGCAACTCTTGATCTCGGGTTTGTGAGTTCAAACCCCATGTTGGGGGTTAAGAGGTTACTTAAAAAAAAATAAAAATCTTAAAGGGGCGCCTAGGTGGCTGAATCAGTTATGTGTCTGACTTCAGGTCAGACTATGATGTCATAGATCGTGAGTTCGAGCCCCGCATTGGGCTCTGTGCTGACAGCTCAGAGGCTGGAGCCAGCTTTGGATTCTGTGTGTGTGTGTCTCTCTCTCTCTGTCCCTTCCCCACTCATGCTCTCTGTCTCTCAAAAACAACCATTAAAAAACTTTTTTAATGAAAAGTAAAATAACAAAATCTTATAAAAAATTAGAATTCCGTATTACAATGTATGAGTGCACTCATCTGTGATTTTCTGGCTCAAATGATAACCAGGGTCTGTGTTACTGACTTTGGGGCAACTATGAGACATTGCCATTCTTCCCTTCTTGATTTCAAGATCCTGAGGGCACCTGGGTGGCTCAGTCGGTTAAGCGTCCGACTTCAGCTCAGGTCATTATGTTGCGGTTCCCGGGTTTGGGCCCCGCATCAGGCTCTGGGCTGGCAGCTAACTCAGAGCCTGGAACCTGTCTTCTGATTCTGTGTCTCCCTCTCTCTCTGACCCTCCCCTGCTCACACTGTCTCTCTCAAAAATAAATAAAACATTAAACAAACAAACAAAGATCCTGAATCTTGGCTCCACCCTCGGGAGGGCGTGGGAATAGGCATTTGGGGGTGCCTCCCTAGTCCCTGCTTCTTCTCTGGGAATCGTTCCCCTCTCCCTGCCCATCCACACAGAGAAAAAGACTATTCCCTGTGACTACACGCACCCACCCGAAGCCAAGACCAAGTTCAGCAGAGACCCACCCTGGCCAAATGCTAATAATGACAATAGTGATTAACAGTCAAGCGCCAGGCACTATTCTAAGCTCTATGTTCAAATATTTAATCCTCACAGCAACCCTGGGGGTGTTCTCCTCCCCATTTTACAGATGAAGAAACGGAGGCCCAGAGAGGTTAAGTATCTTGGCCAAGGTTGCACAGCTGATAAGTGCCGTGGAGCTGGGCTTTGAACCCAGGCAGTCTAGCTCCGCAGCTGGCGCACTTAATCACAACACCCATAGCCTCAGAGCCCAGAGACGTGCTCTGGAAGTTTTATTTTATTTTTTTTTATGGGT
>PJEM01006107.1:21059-41926 GCA_004023845.1 Helogale parvula
TTTATTTTTGATACAGAGAGAGACAGAGCATGAGAGGGGAAGAGGCAGAGAGAGAGAAGGAGACACAGAACTGGAAGCAGGCTCCAGGCTCTGAGCTAGCTGTCAGCACAGAGCCTGACGCGGGGCTCGAACCCACGAACGTGAGATCTGACCTGAGCCGAAGTCGGAGGCTTAACCAACTGAGCCACCCAGGCGCCCCCTCTTGTAGTTTTAAATAAAAGAAGCTCTGAGTAGTGTCCAGGGACACTCAGAGGTCATTTTGGGTCATGGCCCAGGGGTGGGACATTTCTAGCCATGGCACAGGCTTGCTGAGGTCTGAGAGGAGAGAGCAGGTCCCCAGAGAAGGCAGACATGAGCGACTGTGCGGCAACCGGGGAGAGAAATAGGGACTGCCTCGATTCAGACTGCTTTTCAGGTCCTGGAATAAATCCACTGTTGTGCCCAGATGCACTCATTTCCAGGTTGTAAGTCTCCAAGACTCCCCAAGTGATGCACTTGGGGGGAGCTTAATGGAGAGGAGCAGAGAAAGTCTCTGTCTGTGTGTGTGGCCAAGATTTCTGAAGGCCTCCTCCATACATCCTCCCTGTCATCAGGTACGCCTAGATTAAAGACTACATTTCCCAGCCTGCCTTGCACCTGGGTTCCTGGCCAGTTAGAAGAGCAGGTGTGCAGTGTGCAATACTTCTGTCCCAAAAGGGAAAGGGCATGTCCATGCGCTAACTAATCTACCCCCATCTCCTCCTGTATTACTTACCAGGCTCTGTAGCTGGTCCGGTGGGCTGATCTGGGGCAGGGCTGGGGGTGGCGCGGGAGCTGGTGGGGCAGGAGCAGGGGGCCCTGCCCTGGTCTCGGATCCCTCGGTGATGGGGGACAGCTCGGGCTCAGGCCCCCCAGGTCCCCCGGGCCCCCCGTGACGATGGAAGAGGCGGCTGATGATCTGCTGGTACTGTTTCTTGTGGGTGGGGGGCAGGGCTACAGCTGGGCTCTGCTCCATGGAGCCCCTGCGTTTGAGGGGCCGCGGGATCTCGGCCAGGACCCGGGCCACCTCCTCTAGCTCGGGCACTGACTGTGCCTCGGGGGGCAGTGCGGGCTGCAGCCTCGTGGGGCTCAGGGGCCGCGTTACAGCGCCTTCATCTGCATCACCAGCCTCCAGCGCCGGAGTCAGCAGCCCCTCCAGTTCTGGCTCCGGCTCCAGCTCCGGGGGAGGTTTGGGGGAGCCTAGAAGGAGCAAGAAGCCCATCAGAGGATGGATCTCTGGGAGAACCCCAGGACTCCCTCCCCCACAACTTCCGGCACCTGCAGCCAGCATCTGATTTGCTGTGTGACCTCCAGGCAGTTCCTTGCCGTCTCTGGGCTACTTTCCCTGAGCCGCGAATGCTGTCCAATTGTGACATCTCCCATTTATCAAGTGTGAGATAAGTATTACTATCGTCTCATTACAGAAAGAGAGCTGAGCCTCAGAGAGTGAGTCAGTTGCTCAAAGCCACATGCTTGGGATTTGAACTCAATGTTACCTGACTTCTGAATCGTGTGCCCCTACCATCGTGATATAGATTTGACTTTCAAAGACTCTAAGACCTTTCTCGCCTACCCTCTCAGGCCAAATACTGAATCCTGGCACTCAATGGTCTCTGCTTGGTCTGATCCCTCTCTATCAGAGGTTCTAGGTCAGGTAGAAATAGTAACAATACACACGTCATTCTACTGAATGCCCATCATAGTCTACAAGGTAGAGACTATGAATCTCTCTTCAGAGATGACGAAACAGAAGCTCGGATAGGTTGGCTGATTTATCCTGAGTCCTACAGCAAGTCCGCGGTGGAGAGGGGCTCTCAGCCCATTTTGCTTTAACTCAAGGCTCTGTACTAGTCTTACACACACACATGCAGATATTAATAATGATTATAATATAATAGCTAGTGAGAACTTCCTACACATCAAGCCCTATTTTAATGACTGTACAGATTCAATAATCTAATACTATATCTCAGCGAGATAGGCTCTATCACTTTTTTACACTCAAGGAAATTGAGGTCCAGAGAGGTTAAGCGACTCGCCTGAGGTCACACAGCACAGAGTTAGGCAGTCAGATCGCAGGGCCCCTGCTTAACCACTGTGCTGTTCCTAGCTCCCGAGCAAATTCCCAAGCTCCTGTTAGCCTAGCTTTCTGTAGGGACAGTGTCTGGAAACAGGTGTTTGGCTGTTCTGGTCCCCAGCCACGTGTCCTCCCTCTAACCAGCCCCCAGCCCCCAGGGCCCCTCATGGCTGACTCACCTTCGCTCACAGGGGCCCAAGTCTGTTGGGGAGGTTGGGGGGCTGGGGCAGGGGGCTGAGGCTGGGACTGAGGTTGGGGCTGGGGCAGAGGCTGGGGCTGGGGCTGGGGGGTCGGCTGGGGCTGGGGGGGCACCTGGGGCTGGGGAGGCAGCTTAGGTGGGGGTGCTCGGGAGAAGCTGGAAGAGCCAGGGAACACAGCCCTGCTGGCCCCATGCTCCCAAAAGGCATTCTGCAGCTTGAAGATCATGCTGAGGGGGATGGGGCGCTGGCGCGGGGAACTGCGGGGCTGGGGGCTGGAAGGGGGCATGGGGATGCGGCTGACAGGCTGCCAGCTGCGGGGCAAAGTGCCTGATGGCCCCGCGGAGCCCAGGGATCGGCGGTAGCTGCCCACATCGGATCGCCGGTCGCTGGCCAGAGGCGAGACCTTGTAGTTGCGGGGCAGAGTGGCGCTGGTGAGGTTGTCCTGGGGGAGGAAGAGGGAAGGAGGAAAGAAGGAGCTCAGGTGGGAGGAAGTTAGGGACAAAGAATGATAAAGGAGGAGGAAGAAGGGGGAGGGAGATAAGGAGAAAAGATCAGAGGGGAGAGAAGGGGAGGGAAGCCAAAGGGAGTGAGGGGAAGAGGGTTGGAGAGAGGGAGAGAAGCCCAGGATGAAGAAGGAAGAACTTAGGGTGGACTGGGGGGGAGGGGTGCAGCCTGGAGTGGGAGCGGGTCTTAACCTCACTCGGGCCGCTGCCCAGCACGCCCTCACCTTGCTGGTGGCCCCCAGCCCATCCAAACTGCTTTCTCTCCAGGGTAACAGCTGCAGGCCAGGCGAAGCAGGCCGCGAGAAGACGTCCAGGCCTGCAAGGCGGGACTCATTAGGGTGTGGGTGGGATACTTCTCCGGCTCCACCCCCCACTCCTCTGGCCTCCCACCACTCACGTTCATAGCTCGCTGTCTGCGAAGACTTCTTCTCGTACGCCACGTCCAGGTCAGACTCATTCCAGGCTTTGGGGGTCCGCCGGCGCAGCGTTAAGTCGTCTGGTGGGAAATTGCGAATGGGGATAGAGCGGGAGCCTGGTCCCAGGCCCGCATCCCTCCCATCCCTCAAATAGGGGCCCCTCGGTCACCTTGAGCGCGCAGAGGCGGGGCGAAAGCGCTGCCGCCCGCGCCCAGTAGGGGGCCCCCAAAAGCTACCGGCGAGTCGTAGGCCGAGGTCTGGGGGCGTGGCGAGGGCCCGCGCTCCGGGAAGAAGGCCTGGGGCCCCTCGACCAGGGGGCTGCCGCGTGGAGAGCCGGTGCGGCCCAAGAAGTCGAAGGTCGTGGGGGGACCCTGCTGGCGGAGCGGGCCCGATCCGGGCCGCGGGGAGGGCGCACGGCCGAGGGGGCTGCCTGCGCCATCGAAGGCGCGGGGCCGTGGCGAGGGCGCGCGGTCCAGGCTGCCATAGGCATCCGGCTGCAGGTAGAGTGGGGTGCGCGGTGACGAGGGCCGGCCTTTGGGCGACAGCGGGCTGTAGGAGAGCAAAGCCGGGGCGTTCTCGGAGCGTCCGAAAGAGGAGGTGTCTGCGCCGTCGGTGGCCGCCTTCCGGGGAGACCCACGGCTGCTAAAGTGCTCGGGGACCGGGCTGGAGCTGTACCGGGACAGCTGTGGGGAGGCCCGGACATTGAGGGGTCAAAGGAGACTTTAGTAGAGGGGTTAGTAGATCAAAAGAGGTCATCGCAAATTAACGCGGGAGAGTTAGACCGGCGCTGGAGATTCAGAAGCAAGGAGCCCTGGGGATACTGGTGAGGGTACTGGGGAGGCAGCCCTGAAATCAGGGCTGAGGCTGGCCCATACACTGCTTTCTGCCGCAGAGAAAGAAGCCCTGTTCTTCCGAGGGTCCTGTTAGACGTCCATGCCCCAGCCTTCGGGTGCCCTAAATAGCCCACAGCCTCTATAATCCTATGGGACAGAACTCCAGCTTTGGGGGCCAAGGTGGGGGCCGAGGCAAGGAGGCTCACCCTAGAGGGGGCTCCCGCCTGTGAGCCGGGAGGCGTGGGCGAGTCTGACCACAGCGACTCCAACTGTTTGGTCAGTTCATCCACCTTGGCCGCCGCCGTGTCCAGCTCCATCTGTTTGAGATCCATGTGTCTCATGGCCAGAGCTGGGCAGAAGGGAAGAGAGGTAAGGACCAGGGTCCTGCAGGTAGGGCCCCGCCTCCACCCTTGAGGGCCCGTCGGGGGGCAAGTCCCGCCCCCTACCCCAGCTCACACTGGAAGTTCAGGTCCAGAAGGTCCCTGGTGCTCTGGAATGCCTCGCTGTCCATGGTGCCGGCGGAAGCGGGGCGCCTTTGGGTGGTGGGGAGGGGGAAGAGGGTGAGGAGGGAGCCTTCTCAGATCCGCCTTCCCCCCCCCCAGGAATCCAGGGGTCCTTGATGAGTAGGATGGCACCTTTACTCTCCTAATTTTTTCCACCGGAAGCGCTATGCCCCTCCATTTCCCTGGTCGGCACATGCCAACTCCTTCAAATCCTCCTGGAAGGCTCGGGACTGTTCACTCTCTTTCTGTATCTCCTTGTCCATCTCTCTATCTCAGTGTAATAAGACTTGAATCACTCCTTCACCTGATCACACTGATCACCTACTGCGATAGTTGTTTGAAATAAAGTAACAACTTATCCAGGGCCACCGCTTCAGAGAACTGAGCCAAGTGCTTTGCGCCCAGTAGCTCATTTGAAGGTCGAAATCAGTAGCAGGCAAGAAAGTGGGGCTCCGAAACATTTGTTCAAGAACATGGGGCTGTACTAGGTTTCACACCTGGATCTGACCTGTGAGTCTGGCTCCTCTCCACCAGACAGGAAGAGTCCCCCACAGGGCAGGGACCGAACCTCAGCTTCCTCTCCCCAGAGTGGACCTTGTTCATAGGGACCCAGTGTTAACAAGAAGATTAGGGAGGTGGCCTGGGATGGCTGGGCTGCTGTGGTCACTGGCTCAGTGTGGGAGGAGCCAGGCCACAAGGAACCAGTCAAGCCAGCACCATCCGCATCCCCATGGTAGCCGCCCCACCCCGCCAGCTTTGCCACCTCCCCAGTCTGCACCAACCCCTTAGCTCTGGAGGTGCAGGCGTGGGAAGCTTGACAGGCCGGGGCATGCTGATTCTGGCCTCTGTCTGGGAACCCTTGGAACAGAACCTGTTGGGGCTGGTGGTTCATTTGGGTGTGCTGGGAGCATGTGACCTTGGGCAACAAGTCCCCTCCACTCCCCGGGCCTCAGTTTCCCCAACGGTGAAAGGAGGAGACAAACCAGCTCTACTCAGAGGCCTAGATTTTAAAATGGTGAGGACCTTGAGACTGCAATTAAAGCTCTACAGGGTCTAAAACTCTCAGCTTGAGAGTCTATGGTCCAAAAGTTCTGAGTCCAAGATTCTATCTTCAGAACGTTCTCGAATTCTCCAGGTTTGCTAGCCTAGGTTTCTCCACCTTCCTGTACTGTGTTCTATCTATCCCAGAATTCCACCGTCCTAAAAGTCTAGCTGAATGCGCAGTAGAATGGAATGGGTGAGATCACGGGTAAGGAGCCAGACTTCCAGGGTTCAAATCTGGGCACCGCTGTCTGACCTTGACATTATCTGTAGAATGAAGCTATATAGCAGTCCACTTGAGAGGACTATTGTGAGGCTCCAAGCGGCCAGAAAGCACAAGAGGGATAAGGCTCTGAGAATTCGGGCCTCAGAAAGTAGAGGCTAAGGAATCAGAATTCAGGGCTTTGAGAAGCTGAGACACACATGAAACCCTCTGTGTCTGTTAAAATAAAAAAAACACGGACAACTCTGTGCGGTCTCCAGTGCCAGCATTCTGGCCGGGAGACGTTCTTCTGGGGGATTTCAGGCTTCCCGAATTTCTAAGGCTCTCAGATCTCAGGCTTGATAGCCTCTGGCTCTAAGGAAATGCCAAGGCTGGGCGTGGGGCCCACCCAGGGCTGGTGCGAGCGGAGGGATTGTCGGGGCCGCCAGGGGGCGCTTCGGCTCACGGCCCGAATCTGGCGGGGCAGGCAGACCGGGTGTGAGCTCAGACCCCGGGAATGCGCAGCGGGCCCGGGCAGGTGCCTCGCTGGCCGCGACAGGACAGGCGAGGCGAGCGGGGGGCCGGGCGGGGCGCGAGGGCGGTACAGGCCGCGCTTCTGCTCCCAGGCCCCTGCCCTGCACTTCCAGCTCCCCGCTCCCCCTCCTGCGGACTCCAGTCCACCACTGGGGACCTTCTAAGCCCAACTCCCACTCTTCCCCTCCCCTTCCACCCCTAACTCTCGTTACCCGCCCGCACCCCCGTATTCATGCACGCGGCCAGACCAAGTTCTTCGGCGTTAAGGATCCTGGGGGTGGGGGCTTCCTGAGGGACGAATCATCCTTTGTGGGAACCGAGTCAGAGCGCCAGGCTCGGCTGGGGATTGCCCTGGTTGGAATCCTATGTTTCAGTCCGGAGAGGCTGACACTAGGAGAGGCCCCACCCTCTCTAGGCCGTGGTTTTCCCCTAAGTCTCTACCCTGGGCTAGTTGTATAGCTTCTCTGTGCCTCAGTTACCTCGTGTGTATAATGGGGGAATTAATACCTTCACCTCAAAAGGGTGTGAGGTTTGAGTGACATAATTTAGGCATAGTGTTTAGAACAATGCAGGGCACCAAATAAAGTTCACATATACAGGATTCTTAATTACGGACCTTTCTTGCCTCTTCCTTAAGATAACAGGATCTGCCACACAGTGAGGGCTCAACACCCAGAGTAATCTCCGCCCTACCCACCCACCCTCCCCTAGAGGGTCTGTTCCGCTCTTTCTGAGATTCTAAAAGCCATGAGTTTTGAGCTCTGGAGTCTCGACTTCCTAAGCCTTAAATTCTCTCTGGGCTTTAGTGAGTTCTGGCTAGGGGTCATCCCCAATAATCTAGGCAGAGGGGGCATGGGGAGTCCTGGAAGATTCCAGAGAGAAGGTGGCAAAAGCCCAAGGTGTGGGCTGTGCCTGCTCTCCAGCCTTAGTTTCCCCAGTGGAGTGGAAAGAAGTCATTCCCTGGGGTGGAGTCAGTCAACCACCTTTGGGCAGTGGCCCGAGACTTCCGGTAGACAATGGGAACCATCCCATCGGCCTACCAGCGCTCAGCCTGGCTCTCACTGAGTTCTGTCTTGGCAGCCACGGTTATTATTTTTAATTTCATCCCAAGCTATCACCAAATGCCCTTCAAGCCCAGACATTAGGAAGTTCTTCCCTCTCTCGTCACAACCCCCTTCCTCCCCCTTGTCTAATCCCTTCACATGACGCATGGGGGTGGAGAGAAGGGGGAGACGGAGGGAGGTGCTGTCCCTGCCCTCCCCCAGCTTCAAGGACAGACACACACCTCCAGAATTAGCCTCTATCCTTCGCTTATCTCCCACACTACCTCAGGTCAGACAGATGGGGGTGGAGGTGACATTTCTCACCTCAGGGTCAGGGCCAGGAGCCCTAGGAAGGAGAAGGTTAGTCAGAAAATCTGGTGGGAATGGATGGAATCCGGTCTCCCAGACAGGCTGCAGGAGGAGGGGGAAGCCAAACTCTAATCGACTCTGCTACCTGTGACACTTAGCCTCGAGGTGTTTACTCCTGTCCTCTCTGTGCAATGACTGTGTAGTGCCCAGGCACGCGAGCCTCCCAGAGTCCAATCCCACCTTCTGGAATTCGGCCCTGAGTTCCAGAAGCCCCCTCTGCAAACCCCAAGTATTTCCCACCTTCGTGGGGGTAATGGAAGGATCCCGCTCCCACCAGGGGGCGCCCTGGGGTGGCGGTCCCTCCCCTGGTTAGGCAGGTCCGACGCCCCGGTTAATAATATGTTGGCGATCTCGCAGCCCCACGGAGGTTGGAGAGCTGCCCCGGTTCCCCTCCTCGCCCCCACCCCAGAGCCGGAAAGTATAGGGAGCGCCGGAACCTAGCCTCCAGGGGGACCTCCGGGGCTTGTCCTGCCACATTCCAGGGACCCGAGTTCCACTATCCCCATCCCACTCCTAATTCTGCCTCGAGACCTAGAGGGCTCGGTCGAGAAGGCAGCTGGAGGGCGGCAGGGACGGCCGCCCTTTCCAGAGCCCCAGAAGTCCGAGTCTTGTCATTTCTGCCCAAGACTCAGGGATCTCACTCCAGTTCTACTCCAAGACTCAGGCTTCCGAGAGCGCCCAATTCGTGGGACTCAGGAGTCCCAGTTCCAGGGTCTCCCCGGGACCACGGCGTCCGAGCCCTCCATCCCAAGAACTCAGGCATCAGAGTCCCCCTTTCGTTCTGCCCAGCGAATAGGACTTCTTTCCTTCGAAGGACCCTGGCATCTGCGAACGTCCAATTCCGCCCTGGGAATCGGTGTCCGAGTCCCCTCCCAGTCCTCCCAGGGACGCGGTGTCGGGCTCCCCCTGAGCCGCTGGACCCCCCGGGGGGTGGAACTCACGGATCCGGGGCAGATCCTGGCACCGGGGGACTTCCTCCGGCTCCGGCTGCGGCTGCGGGGAGCGGAGGACGGGGCGGGGCAGGCGCTGGGAACAGGTTAGACGACGTGACTCCGGCTGGAGGGAGGCGGGTCCCGGAGAGGAGAGGGAGTAGGGGTCGCCTCGAGCACCTTGGGACTTGTAGTCCTGCAGGAGCAGTACGCAGAGGTCTCTAGATGTTCTCATTGGGAATCACCCAAAGTCCATTTCACAGACAGGAAGGGCGAGGTCCAGAAGCCGAGGGCTATCTAGAGTAGCTATAAAATTCAGATTTTAATCTCGCCGGGGCTGCAGGTGACAGACTCCTGAGTCCTATCCCACCCCTCCAGGCTTAGTTTCCCCCTCGTAGGAAGATTTGGAGGCCACTAAAGGGGTGGGAGGTTAGAGCCTGGGGGAGACTCACATGTCCCACCCCTAAGGCGAGAAGACAGCCTCGCTAGATCAGTATCCCCTCGAGTCTCCGAATCCCAGTCTCCCCGTCGGAAAAAAGGATGGGTTGGATGCTTATAGAATTTCCCAGCAAGAGTCCAAAGTCGTAGGCTGGGACTACAATCCCCAGCAGCTTCCGAGATGGACATCGGGCGTCTCCCCTCCTTGTGCCCTCTGGGAATTGTAGTTCAGAACCCGCAGTCCCGGAGTCTCGCCCACGCTGGGGAAACTGCCTGGTGATCCCGAGCTGAGGGAACACGTCCCCTTCTCCCGACCCTCCCTCCGCTCTCAGAAGTCGCTCACACCCTGGGAAGGGAGGACGCCCCAATTCTGGAGTAGGATCCGAAATCACAGCAGAGGGGGCGGGAAGTGGCGCTGACACACTGGCCAGGAATGCAGTCGGGTCACCCAGTCTAGCCGCCGTCCCGCGGCTCCGCCCGCCGCCCCAACCGGTGCGGTCCCTGTGGAAAGGGGCGTGGACGCGACCCCCAAATCGGCGGCCACGTGCCGCTGTTTACACGCGTCCCCCGGCAGAGGAAGGGCGCTGCTCAAGCCTTCTACTCCCTCTCTGTTCCTCAAAGCCTTCGAGAATGCCCCCCACGCACTAGACTACATTCTCGGGGGCATCTATTTGTCTCGTTTGATCTACAAACCCCGCCCCTTGGTCCCCACCGCCCTACTCGTGTTTAGCTCCGGAGACTGGATGCCCCGCCCCGGAGCCCATAGGCTCCTCCCTCCAGGTTTCCCGCGCCCTGGGAGTCCAGGAGCCCCGCCCCTGGCTGGTACTTCACGCCCTCCGGAGGAATCGCACCATTTCTCCATTTTCCCACCGGTCCCACTCAAGTTCCGAGTTTCCCAGGCATCTGGGCCTCCCAAGGAGGGATTGTAACACTGAAAGCACAGCCCTGCCATCCTAGACGCTTACCTGTCTCTTTAAGAATCTCAGACCAATCGAGCTTCTTGTCTCTTTAAGAGTTAGGAGCTACCAATGTGGCTGCCCCTTTAAGGCGATGTTGGAGCAATTAATGTCCGAGACACTGCGGGGGGAGGATACCCAAGACCTGTTGAGGCGCTAACTCCCGCCAAGCAGCCAATCCGCTACTTTCGGGAGCAGATTTGCGAGAAAAGACGTCTTCCTCGGGCGTCTGCTCTGCACAAGCGGAAACTCCCCCCTGGTTCTGCTCGCAGAGAGAAGGTACTGCGAGCGACACCCCCGCGCTCCCGCGCCACATGGGCGCTCCCGGACGACGCCCCGCCCCCCTGGTTCCACGTGGTCGTCCACAGGGCTCCGGTGGCTCTGGCGGCTAGGTCGGAAGGAGGCACGGGTCCCGGGATGGCGGGGACCCCGTCCGGCGGTGAGTTGCATCACGGCGGGCCGACGGGCTGCAGAGAGTTGGCCGCCGGGAGGAGAAACGGGCGCCCGGGAGCGTTCGGGAGGGAAGAGGAACATCCTCGAGACGGGATCTGTGGCGATTGTTATCTCCTGCGAGGAAGGGACTCCAGACAGAGGGAGGGTCGGGGGTGGCGGAAACCACCGGTGGACGGAAGGACGCCCCCAGGGATTGGATCAGTGGAGATCGGGGTGCCTCTGGGGAACGAGCAGGAGAGAAGAGACCAGTGAGGGGTTGAGGCGCTCAAGAGGCTGGGACCAGTGGGCCCCATAGGCGCCCTGGAGAATTGGATCCGCGGGAAGTGTCATCAGACCCCCGTTTCCCTTTCTGCAGGTGCTGCTCAGTTCTCTTGCCCCCCCAACTTTACCGCGACGTCCCCAACCTCAGAGCCCACTCGTTTCTCTTTGGAGGCGCTAACAGACCCAGATACGGAACTGTGGCTTATCCAGGCCCCTGTAGACTTCGCCCCAGACTGGTGAGTAGTCCCGGGTCCCACCTCCTGGGAATACTGTCCATCCCACTGGCTGGACTAGGGGAGAATTTATAGGGGCTCCTCTTGGGCACCCAGAAACGCGGTTTTCAGCACCTTGTCTCTGTTTCACCAAAAGAACCTGATGACGCTTCTGCCTTCCCCTTTCTCCTTTCAGCCTCAATGGACGGCTAGTGCCTCTCTCTGGTTCCCAGATTGTGAAGGGCAAGTTGGCAGGCAAGCGTCATCGCTACCGGGTCCTCAGAAGCAGTGGTCCCCAGGCTGGAGGAGCAGTCCTGCTGGCCCCCTCCGTGGCAGCAGGAGGGGGCCTCGCCTGTGCTCCAGCCCCCCACGGCAGCCTAAGGATCCTTGAGGGTTCCCAAGAACCCCCATCAGGGACCCTGCTGCAGTCTATTCCAACAAGCCCCCCGCCACAGATCCCCCCTGACCTGAGGCCCCGGTTCTGTGCCTTTGGAGGCAGCCTACCAGTAACAGGGCCTGGGTCAGCCTTGGCCCTGAAGTTACCCACCTCAAAGAAGAAAAAGAAGAAGAGGCAAACACCAGAGGCCCCAGTTCCCCAGGAGGCAGTGAATGGGCTCAGAGCCCCGGCAGTGGATACAGCTTTGGGATCCCCGGAGGGGGATGTGGCGAAGAGGAAGAAAAAGCAGGAGCCGCAAGAACTAGAGGCAATGGAGCCGGCGACAGCAGAATCCACGGCTGAGACGCTGGAACCTCTGGGCGTGCTATTTCCGTCATCCACCACCAGGAAGAGGAAAAAGAAGCCCAGAGAGGCAGACACAGCCGGACTAGAACAGCAGCTGCCGGAGCCAGGAGACAAGACGCTGGAGCTGGAACTCGAAGTCAGAACAGAACCTCTGGAAGAGACAGTTCTATCTCCCCCCAGGAAGAGGAAGAGGCACAAGGGCACAGAAGGGAGGGAGCCAGGGGAAAAGGTGCTGGATGAGTCTCAGCTGAAGGCGGAGCCCCCAGAGGACACCGTCTCGCTGCCATCTTCGAAGAAGAAGAGAAAAGAAAAGGGGCCAGTCGAAACGGAGCTGGGGACTGATGAGGCTCTGGAGCTTCCAGGGGAGATGATGGAGCCTGAACAGCTACATGAAGTGGAGCTTCAGGCTGAGGCCGCTCTCGTGCCTGCCAAAAAGAGGAGGAAGAAAGAAAAATGCCAACACGTGACTGTGGAGCCGGGGGCAGGGGCGGTGGAGCCTGAGTTGCAGGGTGACCTGGAGCCTCAGGCGGCTCTAGCATCCCCCAAGAAGGAGAAAAAAGAACGGGGGCTCAGAGCAACCGAACTGAGGGCTGAGGGAATGGACCCACAGGGTGAAATGGTGGAGCTCAAGCTGCTGGAAGAGGGCGCACCCGAGGCAGGGACAGATCTAGCATCCACTAAAAAGAAGAAGAAGAAGAAGAAGCGGGATGGGGAAAGTGGGGTGCCAGAGACGGCACCCCAGGAGGGGACGCCAGAGCCGTGGCAGAGTCCGGAGTCCGGGGAGGTGGCTCCCACAGGCCGGGAGAAGAAGCCGAAGAAGCCCCGGCCAGGTCCTGAGTAGCCACCTCTGGGGAAACTGATGTCTGTGGTCAAGAAAAGCCAGAGGGGCGCGTGGGGGTCTCAGTCGGTTGAGCCTCCGACTCTTGATTTCAGCTTAGGTCATGATCTCACATTTCATGAGATCGAGCCCCGCATCAGGCTGTGCACCAACAGTGCGGAGCCTGCTTGGGAATTCTCTGTCTCCGTCTCTCTCTGCCTCTACCCTGCTTGCAATCTCCCTGAAAATAACTAGATAAACTTGAAAGAAAGGAAGCAAAGCAATGCTGGAGGCAGCCGCCTGGGCCAGCCAAGAGCGAGAGCAGAGAACCCCGGCATGGTAACAGCGCCGGCGCACCAGCAGCAGCCTGGGCCTGAGAAATGCTTTATTGCTACAGTGAGGGCGTCCTTGGCAGCTGGGGTCACCGGGGCACCTTCAAGAAGGGCTCGTGTAGGACATCAAACAGCCTCCGGGCCTGCGCAACAGCAAGAAACAAACGAGAAACCGGTCATTAAATGAGCCATTTGTTTGTTACACCAGCGTGGGCTTCGGTTCTTGGTTTCAGCTTGGAGGGGACTCTAGGGGCTGGGAGAGAAACCTCCCGACCTTGATTCAGTCCCAGGCTCCCTGTGTGAGTTAGGGCTGGTGCCCACCCTCTCTGGGTCTCGATTTTCCCCATCTGTAGGAGAAGCATGGGGGCCTTTCCAAAACCTTAGAACTTTGGGATCTGAGGTCCCATCTGTGGGGCGCTCCCTCCTGTCCCCAACCCCTCCAGCCCATTCCCACAGTGCTTACCTTTTGGGGCCCCAGGCCCGGGCACAAAGCCAGATCTTCCCGTGACGCGGCTATGAGTTGTTCCAGAGACTGAGGAAGGTGGAAGACAAAGGTCAGAGGTGGGGAGCACAGAAGGACCTGCCGCAGCTGATCGGGGGTCTAAGACCTTCCTGGAAGGAGGGGAGGTCCTGTGGGAGGGCAGGGGAGGCAGGAAGGATGGGGAGGGGCGGCTCCTTGAAAAAGCAAGGGGGCAGAAATGCCATCGGGACAAGGGAATCCTTCCTTACCCCAAAAGTAGTTAGGAGGGTCTGGCTGTCGGTTTTATTGACTGACTTCACGGTAGTCAGGCATTCAGTCACCTGGAGGGGGAGGAGAGGGTGGCAGAGGTGCAGCAGGAGAAGAGATGAGAGCCATACTGAGCGCTGGGTCACCACTGTGTCCCCAGACTGTCCCCGCACGCAAGAGGTATTTGATAAATGTCCCCCTTTTTTATTGGCCAATTGAAAGTTCATCTCAGAGTGGTCCCCAGCTAGCCGAGAGAGCTTTAGTCACATCATGAGAAGATAAATGCCGTTTCTCTGGAGTTGTTCTGCCCTGGGGGAGGTCCCAGGCTCCGGGGTGAGATCTGTGTTCAAAACCGGGCTCCACTGCCAGTATACTACCTGTGAGTCCTGGGCAAGGGGAATTGACCTCTCTGGGCTTTCTTTTCAGGCAAATTCCTAACAGTGCCACCTTGGGGCTGGCAGTGGACATCTACCACTACTCAGGTGTTGGAGCTCAGGTTAAATGCATCATTCAGTAAACACTGAGCACCCACGGAGCGCTGGGTGGTGCCGGGGACACAGGAGCGGATGAGCCAGCCCCAACCTAGCCACAATGCATGCCAGGCCAGGGGCGGACGGAGCTGCTGGGCGGAATAGGCAGGGCCTCGGTGAGAAGGCTGGGCTTGCCCTGAGGGCCCTGGGGGTTAGGAAGACACCCCCCCACCCCCACCCCGCAGCTGCCCTTTGAGAAAGGGGAGATGGAGCCCAGGGTGAAATTGGGGATGAGACCTGGGATTCAAGCACCAGGAAGGGGCGGGGGGTGCAGCGGCCTCACCCGGGAGACGAAGTCCTGCTCCAGCTTCTCCATCAGGAGGTCGGCCGGCTTCTGCTCATAGGCCTTGTAGGTCTCCAGGTACCGCCCGGCCTCCTCAGGGCTGGGGTGAGAACATTCCAGTCAGCCAGCGTTGTGGGGAGGGGGTGGTCATATTTGAGATTCATTTCATTGCGGCCGTAGTCCTTGCTGACATTAAAAATCCCAAATTTGAATACAGAGCAAACTGAACTTTCCTTCCCGGAAAGGTCCCTGGCGGGAACCCTGGCCTGACACGTCTTTACACGTCTTTGCTGGCTACCAGGTAGTTGTTGGGGTCAGGTTCGCCCTTCCCACCTCAGTGACCCCGGGGCCAGTGACTTTCTCTCTCTGGGTCTCCGTGTCCTCGTCTGCAAAGTGGCGTGGATGGCAGAACTGTGACAATTCCGCGCGTCATCGCTCCAAGTGCTCAGAACCGTGGCTGGCACCCTGGCACGTAGCGCCCGTTTAAGAAATGTGAGCTATTCTGGAAGGGAAGTCAGCGTGGAGCCAAACCAGAAACACTGTTACTATTTTCCCAGCCTCAGGAAGAGAAAATTGGGGACGCAATTCAGTTCCCACTGAAGATTTTTAATATAGTGCACCTTTGAGAGAAAGGCTGCCGGCAGAGCTGACTGCTGAAATCTATTACAGCAACTAACCTGACTTAATAATCACCATTAATTTTCACGTCAGGCACCGGGTGTTTTTTTTTTTTTTGACATGTAATGATCGGTTTCAAGGGTAGGTGGGACAACCACATCTTTTTTTTTTTAATGTTTATTCTTTTTTATGTCTTTATTTTATTTTGAGAGAGAGAGAGAGAGAGAGTGAGCGGGGGAGGAGCAGAGAGAGCGGGAGACACAGAATCCAAAGCAGGCTCCAGGCTCTGAGCTGTCAGCACAGAGCCTGACGCTGACGTGGGGCTCGAACCCAAGGACTGGGATCATGACCTGAGCTGAAGTCGGATGCGTAACCACCCGGGTGCCCTGTTTATTCATTTTTGAGAGACAGAATGGAAGCAGGGGAGGGGTGGGGGGGCGGGGAGGGAGAGAGACAGATTCTGAAACCGGCTCCGGCTCTGAGCTGTCGGCACAGAGCCCAACTCGGGGCTCGAACCCACTGAACCAGGAGATTCTGACCTGAGCCGAAGTCAGAGGCTTAATGGACTGAGCCACCCAGGCGCCCCGGGACAACCGCATCTTAAAAACGGTCTCTATGTGTGCAGAATAAAGTGACCCAAGGTTAGCAGCCTTGTTTGTTTCTGGAACGTGAGACGAGGGAGTTGGGTCCGAGTGGAGGCAGGCTTCGTGTGGAGGCATTCTCCGTTGGCCTTCACATCCCAGCTCGTGGCCACGCTTGCCAAGGGAGCGCCGGTCCATATTTTGAAAGAAACATTCGTTTTTCTAATTCTGTGTTTTGCCCATCATGTGGGCTTTGTGGCTCTCCTCTCACGACAGGATTGTTCTGGTTCTTAATCGTTTGTTCAGGGCACACAAGTGAGCACACTGTGTCCGGTTCTAGAATCTGCTTTCATTTTTGCGCTCTGCGAGATCAGCAGGCCATCTTTTCATGTCAGCAGAAGTTTGACCTCTTTTATGGGATGGTTGCGAAATATCCCATAATTTGGATGCAAGGACATAGGAAACTCCCCCTTCTGGGGGCCTCGGCACTATTCTAACTCACTGTATTTAGAAGCTGCCAGGCTCTCCCGAGAGACCCTCGAAGGCAGTTATTTTTTTTCTTTTTAATTTTTAAAAAACATTTTATTAATTTTGAGAGACCAAGAGAGACAGTGTGAGCAGGGGACAGGCAGAGAGAGAGGGAGACACAGAATCTGAAGCAGGCTCCAGGCTCTGAGCTGTCAGCACAGAGCCCGATACGGGGCTTGAACCCACGAACCGTGAGATTATGGCCTGAGCCAGAGTCGGATGCCCAACCGAGTCACCCAGGGACCCCATTATCAGTAAAGTATGCAACTCTTCATCTCTTGGGGTCATGAGTTCAAGGTCATGACCTGGCCTATCTGCACAATGGAATATTATGCAGCTGGGGAAGAATGTGCATCTGGATAATGGGATATTATTCAGCAATAAAAGGACTGAGCTAAAAAAAAAAAAAAAAGAAGAAGAAGACTGAGCTATCACGGCGCCTGGGTGGCTCAGCCAGTCATGATCTCCCAGTCCGAGAGTTTGAGCCCCACGTTGGGCTCTCTGCTGTGAGCACAGAGCCTGCTTTGGATCCTCTGTGCCCCTCTCTCTCCGCCCTCCCTCACTTGCTCTCCCTCTCTCTGCTCTCTCAAAAATGAATAAAGATAAAAAAAAAATAGACGACATAGGATAAAGACCCACATTACGGAAGAACTGGCATATTTTTTCCTACACACAAGGAGAGCCGTGGGTTTTTCTATTTCTACTACATATTGTATGATTCTAACTATATGAGATCCTGAAAAAGGCAAAACTAAGCCGACTGTAAAAAGATGAGGAGTTTGGGGGTGGAAGGGATGAATAAATGGAGCACAAGGGAAATTTTAGAGCAGTGCAACTATTCTGTGTGATACGGAAATTACAGACACACATGCCTCCGTCAAGACCCACAGAATATAACACAGAGCGAAGCCTAACATCAGCCGTGGGCCTCAGTCAGTAATAATAACGTGTCAGCACCGGCTCATCAGTTGTAACAAATGTGCCTCACTGATTAATACAAGATATAGGGACGCCTGACTGGCTGGCTCAGCAGAGCACGTGACCCTTGATCTCGGGGTCCTGAGTTCAAGCACCATGCTGGGCTTGGAGCCTACTTTTATTTTTTTAATTTTTTTTGGTTTGTTTTTTATTTATGTTTTGAAAGAGACACAGAAGAAGCTGGGGAGGGGCTTGTCCTTTTTAGGTTTTTGGGGGGAGGGGCGCCTGGGTGGCCCAGTCGGTTGAGCATCTGACTTTGGCTCAGGTCATGATCTCACAGCTCTGTAGGTTGGAGCCCCGCGTCGGGCTCTGTGTCGACAGCTCGGAGCCTGGAGCCTGGAGCCTGCTTCAAATTCCGTGTCTCCCTCTTTCTGCCCCTCCCCCACTCGCTTACACGCTCTCTCGCTCTCTCTCAAAAATGAATAAATGTTAAGAAAATTTTTTAAATAAAATAAAATAAAAGGGGCACCTGAGTGGTTCAGCCCATTAAGCATCTGACTCTAGGTTCTGATCGGATCAGGTCATGGTCTCAGTTTGAGTTCAAGGTCCGCATCGTGCCTACTTGGGCTTCTTTCTCTGCTTGTTCTCTCTCTCAAAATAAATAAATAGATAAACTTAAAAAAAGGAGACCTCCAGGGAATGGTATGCCGACACAGCACAGAACATGTGTGCATACAGGGACTGTGTGTACGTACCATGTGCCACATCTACGAACGACCAGACGTGTGCGCACACACACGGTTTTCGTGTCGCTTCTCATTTCTGAACTATATGAACACGCCATCTCTTTAACAGACGAAAGTTTAACCAGCATGTTCAGACCAAACACAGGAGCGGAGAAGAGGCCCCCCCCCCACGCCTACTCCTTCCCTCCCCAGAGGTCAGCCCTGTCCAGGGCCTGCCGCCTTCGTAGCTCCTTTTCAGTTTAGCCACATACGCATCTGTTCATAAACACGGCTCATTTTCCTTCCTTCTGTATATAAATTGAATACGAGGCCGTCTGCTGCAACTCTGCTCCTCGCCCACCGACGCGGCACTGATGGCCGCGTCACTGTGGACACTCGTCAGCACACAGGCGCGGGGACTATCCGGATGCAGGAGTTTCTGCGTCGAAGAGGGGTGTCTATTTTCTGTTTTAACAGCCAGTCAGGTCTCCTGCCAAGCAAACATGCCGGTGCCTGTTTCATAGTATCCATCCGAAAGATCTGCACCAAATTCATGGGTGAAAAACGGGCACCTCATTTGTTAAAATCTTGTCATGTTTATTCATTTTTTTAAATGTTTATTTGCATTTGAGAGACAGACAATGTGCCAGCGGGGGAGGGGCAGAGAGAGGGGGAGACACAGAATTCGAAGCACAGAGCCTGATGCGGGGCTCGAACCCACGAACCGTGAGATCATGACCTGAGCCAAAGCCAGATGCTTAACTGACTGAGCTGCCCACATGGCCCTGAATGTTTATTTCTCAGTTCTGAGAGAGAGAGAGAGTGCCAGGGGGAGGGGCAGCGAGAGGGGGAAACGGAGGATCTGAAATACGCTCTGCACTGACAGCAGAGTCGGATGCGGGGCTGGAACTCACGGCCTGCGAGATCATGACCTGAGCTGAAGTCGGACGCTTAACCAACTGAGCCACCGAGATGCCCCAGCACCTCGTGTTTTAAAATGTACTTTTTTCTTGATAAACCATATGGTTGATTTTTTTTTTTATGTGTTTTGGCAACCTGAATTAGACTCGTATTTGGGCTCCTATTGACTTGCGGGAAGTTCTTTACATATATAAATATATAATAAATATGCCTAAATATATGCACATGAATATAAACATTTAAATGTATTTGCAATGTATAAATATAACTTACGTACGTATATAAATTAGAGACGTTAAGTATTTTATATTTATGTGCATGTAACATATACACAGCAAATACTTTGTCGTAATTTGTCGCTTGTCTTTGGACTTTACATACAGTATCTCTTACCACCCAGAAGTTTTAAATTTTTAATTTTCTCAAGCCAGCCAACCTTTTCCTTCATGGCTTTGGGGTTTGGGGTCTTGCTTTAGAAGACTTTTCCAGGGCGTCTGGGTGTCTCAGTGGTTAAGTGTCCGACTTCAGTTCAGGTTATGACCTTGCAGTCCATGAGTTCAGGCCCGGTGTTGGGCCCTTTGCTGACAGCTCGGACCTGGAGCCTGCTTCGGATTCTGTGTCTCCTTCTCTCTCTGCCCCTCCTCCACTCATACTCTGCCTCTCTCTCAAAAATAAGTAAAAACATTATAAAAAATTTTTTAAAAAAGACTTTTCCTACCCCAAGATTATAAAAAATATTCTCCTGGGGCACCTGGATGTCTCAGTTAGTTAAATGTCCTACTTCAGCTCAGGTCATGATCCTGTGGTTTGTGGGTTCGAGCCCCACATCGGGCTCTGGGCTATGAGCACACAGCCTGGAACCTGCTTCGGATTCTGTGTCTCCCTCGCTCTCTGCTCCTCCCCCACTCGTGCTCTAGCTCTCATTCTCTCAAAATTAAATAAACATTAAAAACATTTTTAAATAGTCTTTGGAAACCTGGATGTGGAATGAATTATTCAGACAGACTTTAGGTCTGATCCCTGAGTAGCGTGGGCCTGGCAATTTGATATGCAACACCTGCTTTTGTGACTACAGCCCTGTAAGAAAAATATTAAGACGCTATTTTAAAGATGCAGAAATGGAGGCCGAGAGCAGAAGGGCGGGATGGCTCTCGGGCTGGAGGCCGACCAGAGCCTCGGTCTCACCTCCAAGCAAGGACCAGGGTGCAGTCGGCCAGGATGCACATCTTAGCCAGCTCCTTGAGGGCCTTCTGTGGATCTTTCTGGGCGGAAAAGAGAATGAGTGGGAAATCTGGTAGAAAACAAGGAATTCGAGTCTTGAGAACACAGTAGGTTAGGGTGCCAAGGGCCTTCCACTCAACTGGCACTCTCTAAGCTCTGACTGGGTGCCCGTCTGTGCCGGGCACCATCAGGACCCCACGGGACCCAAGACGGCCTGGCCTCTGTCATCTGGAGCTCACACTCTGATGAGGGAGATCAAACTGTCCCCCATACGGTGATGACCCAGAGTGGCCAGGATTGGGACGGGACAGCAGGAGCATCTGAGCTGCCCAGGGGATCAGGGAGAGCTTCCTGGGGGAGGGGACCTCTGAGCTGAGACCTGACGGAGGACAAGGAGGAGTGAAGGAGGCAAAGGAGGGCGAAGAGGGAATTGTAGACGGAGGAAGGACGGGGCGGGGGCAAGGCCTTGAGGAGCTGCGCTTCACACAGAACGTGAGGAGCATTTGAAAGAAAGGGCGACCACACAGAAGCTCAGAAACGAACCCGGGGCAGAGTCGGGCAGGGGTCAGGTCACACGGCCTCACGGGCCACAGCGGGGCACTGGGGAGCCACGGCGGGGTCCGGACACCAGGTCAGTGCTTTAGGACCCCCCCCCCCCCCCGGCTGTTGTGAGGATGGAAGGGGCTGGGGCTGGAGGCCCTGAGACTAGGGCGGAGGCTGGGGCAGGGGCCCGGGCGGGCCGGGCTGTGAAGACAGGATGACGCTGCTTCAAACCCCACTTAGGTGGCAGAGGACTGGGACAGGCGGAAGTGGTGTGGGGGAGGAGACGGAGGATTTCACTCCCGCGCCGCCCCCTTGCCAATACCAGGCGTCCACCTCCCATGTAAAACAATGGCTCCTCCCTGAGGTTTCAACTCCAGGCCTCCCTGGGGATCC